>BQKN01051612.1:7822-20829 GCA_022839385.1 Asparagus kiusianus | reverse complement strand
CCCCCCCCCCCCCCCCTTGACCTATTTTTGATTTTCTCTTCCCTCGAGCATCCTTTCTCCCTCAAACCTTGATAGTCGTCCCAGATCTTGGCTTCCTTTTGATCTTGGACTGAAAAATCTCCCAAAAACTCTATTTTTAGGATTTCTTTCAGGCCCCTCGAGCGCGTGGTTCAAGTTTCCTTAAAGATCTCATCTTTATTGGATCTCGAGCCTTTCTTCAGGTAAATTTTCCACAATCTTGATCTTTTTCATGTTCGATCCAATGTATAGAGTCGTGGGGTTGTATGTAAGGGTTGAGGGTGTGATTTGACGCCTCGAGCTAATCTTTCAGGGGGTAAAAATTGCAATTTTGAGGGGTTTTTATGCAAAAATTAGGGCTGAAATTATTTTTTGAATCTAACCCCTTGAGTTATTTTGCAGGCCATCATGTCTCGTGCCCCGAGAGGTCGTTTCCCTGCTGTGTCGGTTGATGGCGCGCCTCCCTCTTACGCTGGTGAGCTACTTTTTTGCAAATAAGCCCTTTTTTCTTAGAAATTTGTAAATTGATCCTTTTTACCCTACGTTGTTCTCCTTGGTGAGGCAATCGGGAAGAGCCTTGGTTCTCCTTGATGAGGATCGACGCTTTAAAGATATGTTTTGCTTGGTCAAAACCATATCTCAAAAATAAAGGGGGCGATTCGACGCCACATTGCGCTTTATAAGGCAGGGATATGTTATCGACATACCCTGTTTTGTGATTGCACAATGTGGCCAAATCGTCTCACCCTTTATAAGGCAATGACTCTATCTTAGCTATTTGTAAGATGAGTTCAGTTTCCTTTTATAATTGGGACTAACAAACGCTTAATTGCTTGTTTTCAGCGGTGAACGGACGTCGTGGTGATGTTTTATCTTCAGTTTCCGCCAGGCAGGCTATCAATCCCCTTCCTCGGTTGAATACCCGTGATAGGAGGATGGTGAGTCCCGAAATCATCCTAATATCCGACGATGAAGGGGAAGAGGATCCAATTGCTGCAATTGTGTCTGACCAAGAATCTGTCTTCACGGTCTCCGAATCTGTGCAGAGCATCCTCCAAAAAGTAGATAAGGTTGTGCAACAAACGGCCGCCGCCATTAGTTCTGGACAGGGAAGATCTTATGATTTGCTCCTTTTCATAACAGATGGTCTTGAAGACATTCAGCGTGTAGGTGGCATCCGGCTAGCTGGACGATGTGAGATAAGGCTGACTTGCTTAGAGGAACTCATATATCGCTTGGAAGAGCTAGTACACTTCGACCCATATGATGAGGCCACACCACTTATGATCGATGCTCAGACTCAGAGGATGCGTGAGCGTAAGGCCTGGGAGAGACGTATCTCAGAGCAAGAAGTAATCGTCGCGAACTTGTATGAACGACAACGTCGTCTGCAGACTAAGATGGATGCTTATAACAGTATTGCTGATAGGACGGGGATTAGGACTGCCCAAGGGGAGAGGACTCTAAAAGATTTTGAGCTCGAGAGCACCAGAGTTCAAAATGTTTATAGAAGAGAGCTGGAGGTTCTTCACACGTTGCGCCGAGAAGACGTAACTGCCGACACTGCCGCCATTCTTGCGTATGCCAAGCTTCAGAAGGAAGAAGAGGAGAGGGTTCGGGCGGAACTCGCCGAGGAACTTGCCGCTGTCAAGGCTAAAATTGCTTCCTTTAGTTTGTCAGATCTGATTTGAGACGTTTTCTTGTATCTCAACTTGGTTTGGTTTTATTAATAAAACAAAGTCTTTTCTTTAGCGCACTCTTCTTTTCATCATTATGCTTCTCTGTTGATTGTGAATCCGACGATCATAATACTTACAGGATTTTTGGCAAACCCTCAGCCATTAACGGGTTTGATGAGCCTTTACCGACTACCGTTTGAGTCGGGCTAGCATGCGGATTGTTTAAATCCGTTCGCATGTAACGTTGTGCTCAGAGATTGAATTCTCTGAGACTTTATGCTATGATGTCGAATACATAGACTTCGCCATTGTTACGGGAATAGGCTACCCGGCGACACGTGTTAGGTGTTGGCTTTAGGATTTTGGGCTAACCCCCAGCCTCTAACGAATTTGATTAGCCTTTACCGACTACCGTTTGAATCGGGCTAGCATGCAGATTGTCTAAATCCGTTCCGCACGTAACGTTAAGCTAAAAGAGTTAACTCTTTCAGTGCTACGATATTGAATACGTACACTTCGTCTTTCTCCTGTGAAAAGACTAAACAGCAACGTGTATGAGACGTTGACTCAGGATTTTTGGCAAATCCTCAGCCTTCAACGGATTTGATGTGCTCTTACCGACTACCGTTTGAGTCGGGCTTACATGCGGATTATTTTAATCCGTTCCGCATGTGACGTTGTGCTAAAGGAATGAACTCCCTTAGACTTTATGCTACAACTTCGAATATGTAGACTTCGCCATTGTTATGGGAATAGGCTACCCAGCAACGTGTATTAGACGTTGGCTTATCCCTACTGAGGCTTCGGGATAAAATACCCCAGAATCGAATTCTGGTGTCTTTTTCTATGGGAAAAGACTAAGCCAGCGGCGCGTGTTAGGCGTCGACATATCCTTTCTTAGGATTCAGGATAAAATTCCCCATGCGTGCAAGGCATGGATTTTGGTGTTATTAATAACAACCTGCCACAATGTTGAATATGTGGACAAGTGTTCTTTTCAACGGTTAAGAACAAACCGGCGACGCGTGTTAGGCGTCGACTTATCCTTACTTAGGTTTCAGGATAAAATACCCCAGAATCGAACTCTGGTGTCTTTTTCTACGGAGAAAGACTAAACCGGCAGCGCGTGTTAGGCGCAGACTTATCCCTGCTTAGGATTCGGGATAAACTTCCTAGGATGAATCCTAAATTGATAAATTTTAGAAAAGAAGTGGTGTGGGGAAGGAAGAATTTTATATTCTATTCCCCGAACAAGGAAGGAAGAATTTTATATTCTATTCCTTGATTCTGGAAAGGAAGAATTTTATATTCTATTTCCAGTGCAGGAAGGAAACTAGAAGTGGGATCTCCACTCCGAGAATCCGGAAGATCTAGATAAACTTACCTTTTATAGGATTGGTTATCTGATCAGGAGATGAGTTTTTCGTTTATCGAACTGAAGTTCAACTTTGGTTATGATCATGAAAAGGTTTAACCAAAGAGAAGAGGAAGGAAGTTCTTTCGTTTATCGAAAGGGGGCTCCGGACTGAAAGTGGACCTCTTGTTCATGGAAGGAATCAAGAGGGCCAGAAGAACATTCTTGGTGGACTCACTGTCGATTGGAATTGATCAGTGAGGGGTTTTGGAAAATAAATTTGGGTTATAAGTGTAATATTCTTCGAGGAACTTCCCGATACATTAGTTATCCACCCTCAGCTTTCTTTGCAACGCTGGGTTTGACATTACAATCAGTTATATGACCGGGTTATCCTTGAGAATATAACAATTCTCCCGTAACTTCCCGTCAACAATAGGAAATAGTTTAGACTCATATACCTATTGGAGTATCAGGGAGCAATTTAACCTCTTATACCGGTCGGAGGATTGAGAAGCAGTTTATACTCATATACTCTTCGGAGTGATGTTAGTCGCCCTCATTCGGTTTGTTTTATTATTGAGACGCCGGCTTCAATCAAGGCTTGTATCGTATTTTTGAGGGTGTAGCAAGTCTCCGTGGAATGAAGAATCCTCCTATGGTACCCACAATATTTTGGATCTGAAATCCGGTTAGCTTCCTCCTGATCTCTGGTAGGTGGGAGCTTGATTTTGTTATTTTCCAGAAGATATTTAAGGATGGCTGGAACATCATCGTCCTTGAAGGAGTATCGTCGCATCTGAAGCGACTGTTGTGGCGATCGCTCCCGTAGTTGTCGTTGTGACGTTTGGTCAGTAGCGAACCTGGGTACGGACTCTGGTTGGCTTTCCTCAACTCTCTTTCTTTTGGGATAGCGTCTAATCGAGGTGGTGACAGACTCGATTTCCTTCTGCTTTTTGTCTTCATCTCCATCTCTCTTTGAGTGATGGTGAGAAGAAGGAATTGGGCTACCCCCAGCATCATTGAAGGGTGTGATCATATCATCCCCAGCGTTACCGAGGGGTGAATCAGTCTTGATGACCATATTCAGATCCGGATCGTTGTCACTTGTCCTGTTTGGAATAGGCACGGCTGGTGTAGCGCAACAGCTAGACCCAGCCTGATAATCAGATTTAGGAAATTTACACCTTTCAGCTTGCAACTTTCTTATTTGTCGCATAGCCAATTCCATCTTATCCTCAAATTCTTCTTTCTGCTTGATTAACGCTTCTTGAACTATTTGAGTGAGCTGGTCAGGACTAATGTTGAACGCATCCCTAGTATTCTTAGAAAGACGTGATAACTCGTGTAGAGTTACTTTTACTGGGATGTTAGCTAATTGGGTCATAACCTCGAAATGGTAAGGAATGTTTGAATCTCCCGGTTTATCTCTTCCAATCTGCTGATTGACTTGAGACTGCCTCGGGTTTGGAACATCTTGGCGTAGGGGCTCCTGTTGGTTCCTTTCAGCAAATGCGGGGGAAGTTATAGTCATCCCTACCTCAGCTAGTCGATCAGAGACATTTGGATATTTGAACCGATATTCGTTCCCATTTCTGGTGGTTACAAAAGTTTCATGTTCATTGTCAGAAAATGAGAAAGCAGGAATTGCTTCGTCGTCTTCCTCTGGAATAGCAGAAATTCCGTAACAGGATTTTCCCTTGCCTTTTGATTTCCTTTTGGATGATGATCCGACCCACTGTTCATCTTTAATGAGATCCGGATAAACCCAGAGGATTTCGCCGTTCGGGGTTGTGTGTGGCACAAGTCCCTTTTGGCGCTGTCCGTGCGGGTCGTCGTTCACCGTCTTCATCCCGACTTTGGTGATGCGTTTTGGCTCAAACCAAGTTGTAGGCACCGATCCAAAGCTGATTGACACCACGTTTGCTCCTGCATTCTTGGCAGGCTTTGGGGTTATAACACCCACATCAATTAACGCCTAGATCTTGTCCTTGAGTTGGTAGCATGACCTCGTAGGGTGATGGACCGCTCTGTGATACGCGCAGTACTTCGGATCCGTCACTTTGTTAGCTCCCTCTTGATCTACGATCGCTGGCAGCTGGATTTTGTTGTTTTCCAACAAATACTTGAAGATGCCGGGAACTTCATCATCCTTGAAGGAGTATACTTTAGGAAACCTCGGTTCTGAAGACTTCTGCTTCTGAGACCGTTGCTGCCAATGCGGCTGCGATTGTTGTGGCGCTCGCTGCTGCGGCTGCTGTTGAGATTGCAGTTGGAAAGTTTGATTAGCATCAACTGCGTTAGCATATGCCTTACCATTCCCTTTTTGGTTGAAGTTCTGTTTCGGAGGATTTGTTGCCGGTTGGCCTCTCTCCGCCTTCTTTCTTCTGAGGAATCGCTCAGCTTGCTCTCCTCGAACCTTCAAGTCCTTCCAGGTCTTGGATGGTGCTGTGCCCATTGCTTCCAACACATCCAGTGAAAGGTTGTTGTGGCAGGTCTAGAGGATGAATTCCTCAGTGATCGGGTCCCGGCAATTCATCGCCTTGTTCCGGAACCTCTTGACGAAGGTGTCGACTAGCTCCCCGTCTTTCTGCTTCTCATCGAGCAACGATCCGATAGAGATCTCGGTATCGTCATCGAAGAAGTTCGTGAGGAACTTAGTCTCTATGTCGTCCCATCTGTTTATGCTTCCTGGCTTGAGGCGACGATACCAATCGAAGGCGGCTCCGCGAAGAGTGCCAACGAATGACCGCACCATCAGAGGCTCATTACCAGAGATGACTCCCAAGTGCGATTTGAAGTAAATCAAATGCTGAGTGGGTGAACCCATCCCATTAAACGGCGTGAAGTTAATTAGACTGAACTTCGCCGGATATGGGATCGATTCCCACTCTCTTGGGTATGGACAAGGAATGCCTGTCTTTTTCGTCTCTTGAACAGAAATCAAGGTATTGATTTTGCTCTCGAGATTTTTAATTTTCAGGCTTTCACCTGTGTCTTCGCTAGCATTCTCGTTACCACCCCCTGGATTGATGGGAGGGTTATTAGCATTGCGAGCTTCATTTGTGTCTTCATCTTCCAGGTTGTTCTGGTTCTGACGACTTGGTTCGCCTTGTTGGTTCCTCAATGTTTGAATCTGTTGGTCATGCATCTCTCTCATGTTCTGCATAGCCATTTGCATTTCGAACCTAAAGGTTTCCTGTTGTTTGGCCATGACATCTTCAAGCATCTTGGCCACTTGCTCCACGCTTATCATGAACGACTCGCGGGGCTGTCCTTCACTGGACACAGTGTTATCAGATGCGAGTGCTGAGCCGGCATCTGATTCTTCATCTCCCGAAGGTACTCTTGTTCGAACCCTACCATACGTTGCACGGATGATAGCCCCGGACTGAAGACGAGTTACTCGTCGGGGTATTTCTGGAATCGCCTCGGGATTATCCTGAGTCGATATTCCTGTGCTGGTCATATTGGCGGTAACCCTTGAGTGTTCACCGTCTTTGACCATCATTCTTCTTTGTTGGAAACGCCTATGCCTTGGTTTTGGCGCTCCAGTGCTGAGTCTTTCAAACACAGAAACTCTCTCAGGGACTGTCTTGACACAGTTGCATTCCGACAGTACCGCCCGAATAAGCTTCGAGCAAGGACACTGAGTCTCGAACCTTCGAGGGCTCCTCTTTCTGGATTTACTCGTACCCCCGGGACGATAGTACAGCTCGTCCGTTTGAAGGTTGGAGCAACCTATCGTGTGTTGGAACGCTCTCCCAGGTATAACGTCGTCGTCATCAGACGATAACGTTTCCTTCTGAGGATGAATTGTCTTCTTCGGACCATCCAGAGTCACACGCCTTGAAACGCGCCTTTGTGAGCGTGAATCTTCAGCGGGCTCTTGCACTTCGATGCGCAAAGTTGTGCGCTTGGGTGCCGCGATTTTCTCCAAGTGTTGAGGGTTGCGGTGATCCCCAGCATGTTGCATTGTTTGGGACTTCTTCATTGGCCCCAAGCGTTCTTGGATTGGAGCTTTGCCTCGTTCCTTAGGAAGTGGACCGAGGCGCTCTAAAACTGACTTTCTCTTCTGGGATGGTCCTGCGGGATCTCCCGGAGCAGTTGCAGAAATCACCGGCTGTTTGGATTAGTTTGTCGGGTGTTGAATCTTCGGAGGCTACGGGTTTTGCTCCTTAGCCTGAACCGCTTCAGATTTCGGCCTCCAAACCTTGCGAGTTGATGGCGGCTTCTTGACCACCTCCTTCTGCAGCTTTCGACGGGCTTCTTCAGCTTTGGCCCGTGCTTGCGCCGATAATGCACGACGTTTGCGGATACGCTCCTCCAGCGACGAACGGTTCCTTTTGACACGGACCCACTCCATAGTTGATGGCTTGGAGGAACCACCCTTCATTTGCTGTTGAGGCTGTTTGCCTCGTTTGCTCTTCAGATCCGCATGGTAGCGAACCCCGTCAACGGACTCCATGGCCTTTGCGAATTGCTTCGCAAGGCGTTGACGCTGCCTCTGGCGGGCTCTCTTAGAGAGAGTCACCATGCCTTCAATGGTGGATTTGACCTTCTTAGAGGCCGGTAGGACTTCACCCAACGCAACTTCGGCGTCGACCGGGGTGAGGTTGTCGTTGGTGGCTTCGACTTCTTCGCACCAACGGACTTTTCTCCTGGAGGAGGACTTCTGGGACTTCTTGGACTTGGGGGAGGAGGTAGATCCAGACGAGGACACGTACTCCTCGTACTTCTATTGGTCGAACTCATACTCGACCTCCTCCACGACTGGGATCGAGATCCGCGGCTGCGACGCTCCGATCTCGGCAGCGAGATCGGTGGCTCCCACTGTGGTCGCCAGATTGTTCGCGGGAAAAACTAAACTTTTCTTCATTGTTGATGTCATTGCACTCAATTAACAACTTTTTGCGTTACAAAGAGATCCGGTCTTTTTATAAGAGCCGATTACAATGAAAATCAAAGAAAACAAAGAAAAATTACAACTTTCCTTATTTGTCGAACAGATCACGAGCTCCTGTTATCCGGTCACTTGCTTTGTGGGTTGTTTGCCTGCGCCGATGGTTATTCTGTTGACCACCGCGAGATCTGGATCCAAGCAGATCTACGAAGTATTACGGGTATTATCCCACCAAGGAGATAATAGCCGGGAGGGATTGTTTCACCAAGGAAACAACCGCTCGAATCTCGGGATCAAAGAACCAAGCTTTGATCCGGAGTATAACGACGTAGATCTGAGGATTAGATTCCTTCGAACTCCTGCCTTGTTTGGTGCGGGTGCTCGCCAAGAACCGAATCCGAGTGTCCAAGTTCAAGCCTTCAAAACTCCGAGGTGAGGTCACAATCCGGCAGAGTTTCGGCTCTCCAAAAGTTCAATCCCAAAAAAGTCCTCTCAAATGAACAACCATCCCCTCTATTTATAGGGCACCAGAACTATGCCCGCGTGCACAAGAGAGAGGGGGGGAAGGCACCGGCCACCTTGGGGTGGCTCGGCTCATGCCGAGCCACCCTAGGGTGGCTCGGCTTGGGCCGAGCCATCCCGGGTTGGCTCGGTTTCGGCCGAGTCCCCCCGGGTGTGTTCTGTCATTTTCCCGTCTTTCGGTTCTTCATTTGGTTTGTCCGGATTTTGATTTGATAGTCCGGGTCTTTATTCGGCAGTAAATCCGCCTCGGTGTTGGAGTTCGAATCCATTTTGTTGTTGGACGACTCGTTGACTTTCCGAACCGTTGGATTGGTTCCACATGCGAACGTATTCCGTTGCTTGCGTGCCTCGTCGCCTCGAACGTCCGTTGATTTGTCGAATCATCGTGCCGAGCTATGTTAAGGGACCTATAGGCAATTTTATACGCCTACAAACCATATAAAAGAATAAATTTATAAAAACAAAAGAAGAGGAACATGAGAATCATGCAAAAAGTTTTCAAATGAAAATAAATCAACCAAAAAAATCATAAATCAAAGTTTAAATCCAAAAATGATGTTTGATCAATCAAGAGAATTTTCTTTGTGGGATTTAATCAAATCACATATGGAATACATTATAAGGCACGAATAGATGATCCATGAGCACAAACACATAAATATCATCATATAAGTAAAATATAATGAATTTAAAGCAATAATTCAAAACAAAATCTTTGATAAAAGAATTTCAAGAGAAGCAACAATATATCAAGCTCTTAAGCTTGTTCCAACCTATATAATCATTCTAGCATCCAGAAAACATGATTTGGGAATAAACACCTAATAAACCCGGAGGGTTATATAAACACAAACATCTCATCAAAATCAAAACTAATAATCATGAAAACAAAAGATTTGATAAAAGAAAAATTATTTTCATAACCAAAAGATTTTAAAACATAATTTTCAAAACCAAGAAAAGGAAAAGAAAAATACTAAAATACTTGGTTTAAAAATTAAATTTGTTTTGGTACCCAAGAATTCTTGGTACCAAAATGTTTAGGGACATGACCCCTATCATTTAAGCTCAAAGTCCTAGGGTTATGAACCCTCATGGGCATATGTGGTGTACTAACACGGTCAAAGCAATATTTACTCAAATGACCCTTCCGATTGTAATTTGTGCAATGAAAGAGATCCATTTATTTTTGTGGACCATTAGTTCGTGCACGGGAAACATTTGCAAACATAGATGATCTTTTAGGATTATTTTACAAATGTGAAACATTATCAAAACAAAACTTTCCTAAGTGGCCATATCTACCACAAGCATCACATTTAAAAACATGTGGTCTACTAGAAACATTTGGCAAATAAGATTTTTTTTAAATCAAAATAATATTCGGCCAAATGATCAAAACGACCACAAAGATCACAATGATACACACTAGCATGCTTATGATAAACTTTATGAGAATGAGCATGTGAATGTGTATGTGTATAAGATGATGAAGCTAGATGGGATGCACTAAGAGTATTAGCAATCTTAGGTTTGTGTGCATCATAGCTAAATTTAGCAAGGTGGCCTTTACGACCATAAATTAAGCATTTATAAACTTTGCTATACAAGTGTGCATAGTGTGTGTTTGATTTAGAAGTGTTAACACGGGATTTTGCACACAAGTCCATAAGCTTTTTGTTATTTATAATACATGTTTTTAAGGTTGAATCTAAACAAGATGTGTGATGTTTAACTTGACTCAACTCATCATTTTGCATGCATGTATTGGAAATAGAAGTAGATAAAATATGATCATATTTAAATGAATTAAACTCATTTCTAATTATTTCTACTTCTATCATGTCATTATTATTAGCATGAGTTAAGCTAGCAATAGATGAAGTCAATTTTTTATTTTCTAAACTTAGCTTGTCATTGTTTTCTTTAAGTGTAGCATTCTCCTTAGTAATGACATCAAGTTTAGAGGCTAACAACTCATGATCAGATTTTAAACTAATATGCTTGCTTTTAAGATCAATAAAATTATTTTGTAATTTTGTATAGGTATGTGATAATCTCTCATGTGCACAAGCGAGTTCATTAATAGATAGATCATTATCGGATTCCAAGTCGCTTACCATACTAGGGTTATCCCCTAATGGTCGTGTGCATGATGCTCCTCTATCACTTGAAGTAGATTCCGCCACAACGCGTCGAATCTCGTCCAAATCTCCTTGATGTGCTTCAAAAAGTTTCCAAATCGTGTAAGCACTATCAAAATGAGCAAGTTCGTTAGAAATACATGGTTCAAAAGAATTATGCAAGAGTTTTAACATTAACTTGTTCATTGTAAACATTTTCTTATCATGATTGCTCCACTTAGATTTCTCCAATGTGGGCATAATATAAGCACAATCAATAACCTTCCATAAGTCGATATTTCTAGATTCAACAAATATTTTAAATTTAGAGCACCAATGAGCATAAGGGAAATTTTTATATTTTGGAGCAATATTTGGATTATAGCCCAAACGAAATACATTCATATTCATGATATATATGTGAATATATGCAAGCAAGACAAATGCAATCATAACTAGATTAGCACAAATAAGATAATTTGGATCGTTAACTCAAGGGGATTAGTTCTTAAATCAAAGAGCACCAAGCTCTAATACCAATTGTTAGACCCTAAAGGGGAGGTGATTAGGGTCTATGCTAATCTAATCCGATTTTATACCAATTAAAATTAATTTAAATATTATTCTTGCAAGATAGATATACAACTAATTATGAGCAAGAATATGCAATATGAACAAAGGAATATATTCTAGCAATGAGATATATTATGAGATATATATGCAAGGATATGAAACTAACATAAGGGTAAACAATTTGAAACGAGATAGTGGGCAAACTAAATAATGAGACAATGGCGATATGAACAATGAGCACAAATAGGAATAAACGCCAAAGCACACTCAAACACAATCAAATGATCACGGAGTTTGAACCTTCCGTCCTACGTCTCCGCTCCCCACTCCCGGGGAGAAATCCACTATCACAACCGGGTTTTCTACGTTCACCCGAACAACGTTTACACCTCACACTACGGTTTTCTAGTTTACCGAAAACTCTACAACTAACACACTCTTGTATTCTCACTCTACACCCTCTCAAGTGTTGAACTAGACGTGTCTCCCTCAAGTGCTCGAATACAACATCTCCCTAGGTTCGTCAACCGACGCCACTCCTCTTGGGACGATCCCCGACTCTTGCCACACACTTCTCTCGGTGTACAAGTGTATTACAAAGTGAATCTCATAATAAGCACAATACAAAGTGTTTGTTCTCTACAATGGATAAGAACGAATTATAAGCTCACTCTTTAAGTAACATAATATCACAACCCAATTATACTATGAATATAAATACAATAAGCTCAATGGTTGTGTGTGTGTGTGTGTAAACAAAGAGAAAATAAAATCAACTAAACTCAATATGAACACTAGCTTAATAAAATGATAATTAAACAATACAAAATATAAAGCTAGATTGAGTTTAGAAAACTTCTCAATAGATCAAGAGTGGAAGGAGAAGAGTTGGATGCTCAAACACCAATAAATGATCTCCTCAAGCTCTTGTGAAATTGATTTCACAAACTCAAACTCTCAAATGCTTAAAAGCTTCTTAAACAAACTTAAACAACACTTAAACCCTTGTTAAAACTCTTGTTTAAAAAACTTCTTGGATTATAATGAGAACTGAGATCAATGGGGTATTTATAACCTCCCAAAACCTCAGCCAAAAGCCTAACAGAAATGACCAAAAAACCAACAGAATCAGAAATTAGATTCTGTACAAAATGACCGTTGGAGTGAACGGCGGTCGACCGTGAAAATATCGCAGTCGACCGCGAGCCACTTTCGAGGCTCAGAAAATTCTAGAAACTTTAACAGTCGACCGTGAAAATTTTTGAGCTGACGGTCGACCGTGGCGGTCGCCGTGAAAGTTGTTGTTGGCTCCGTAGGTTAAAATCAAAGGCGCGGTCGACCGTGGCGGTTTACCGTAGACTAACATATAAGAAAACAGGTTTGAAAGTTGATTTTTTTATTTTAAAACCCTGTTTAAAAATATCAAATAAATTTTAAAAAATGTAAACCTTTGGAGAATGATTGTAGACATGATAATAAACATGTTACAAAGACTGGTTTTCAAAAAGGACCTCCCAAATGAAAAATATCATCATTTTACAAAATATTCCAAAACATGAAAATGTGAACATATGAGTTTTGACATTTTAGCTTAACGATGTTTTGAAATAATACAAAATGATTTTATAGACTTGAAGAAAGATGTAAACTATTGTTATAAAGTCTATAAATAATGAATATAGTATTTTCACAAATACAATAGAATATGAAACATATGAGTATGAATATGAATATATATTTGTTTCATATCTATGAAATTAAACCAAACCAATTTATCCACATAAAAACAAACATGTATGAATATAAATATTTATTTATATGCTAGTAAAAAATTT
>BQKN01051611.1:0-13769 GCA_022839385.1 Asparagus kiusianus | reverse complement strand
CGGCCATGGCCGAGACACCCCAAGGGGGGTGTCTCACATCAGCCCCCCCCCTCTCCTTTTGGCTATAAATAGCCCCCCTTGGCCTCCTTTGTGAGGGGCTCTTGATTTTGCACTCAATTCAAGGCTGAATTATCTTAGCCAAGGATTGTTCTGCAAGAGAGCGGCGAAGCCCTGCCGGAGTGAGGAGTCAGAGTCTGCAAGATAGCGGCGAAGCCCTGCCGGAGCAAGGAGTAAGGCGTTCTTCATCAAGCACCCTTCATTCACCCCCTTCTGTTCCTTGGTGTTGCCCTTCGCAGGCGACACTGAGAAGAGCTATTATCTCGCGTTAGCCGAGATATACACTTTAAACTTCTAGATCTCACGCGGATCGACGAAGTTCTGTTTCTATATCCCTCTGCGGATAGACGAAACTCTGCCGGGTTTTACCGGAAAATATCTTGAAGAGTCGGCGGTCCACGGATATCGACGTCCCCGTCACAGGCCAACAACCCACGCAAGCGAGACCGTACCAAACCGGGCTCTCGTGTTTATTTTCGTTTAAGTTGTAACCCCTTTGTTTTCATTTTATACTGTTGTAACGATCGAAGTTGTAACAGATCTCGAAAAAGAGAACATCAATGAAAACAGCAACTTTTACCGGAAACAATTTCAAGCCAGAATAAGTCTGGAACTCAACTCATAAGAGAACACATTTACAACTCATCAATTCTCTCTCTTATATGAAATGGAAATTTTTCAATTAAAACTTTTGAGAAGATGGAGATCATTATTGCTCGAAATAACACCTCAGGTTGCCGAGATTTTCTCTGAAAAAACCTTAGATTCCTCTCTTGCCATATCAAGTATACCGCGACGGTAAGAGCCATCGATTTTTCTGTAAATCCCTTCCTTTTCAGCCTAAACCTATACCAATTTATAATGCAGTTCCAACTATAAGATCTCCAATTAAACTTTAGCCAATCCATCACCATATTCCACACGTCAGCTGAGAACTAACATTTAAAGAATAAATGGCAACAGGTTTCCCGGTGATTTGAACACACTATACATTGATTTGTGTCAAGAATTCCCATGCGACATAATCTATCTTGTGTTAACAACCTCGATTGAGCAGCTAACCATAAGATAAAAAAGTGTTTGGGGGTAGTGTATACCATCACAAATTATGTTAGCCCAATCAGCTTGAGGTGCAGGGTGTATCAGGAACATGTAAACAAAGGATATTTGTATTTTGTCTCCAATGCAACATTTTCCAATGATATCTTGTAGGCTGCTGACATTGCCAAATCTGTTAATCAACATATCTCTAGCTTTTAGAATCTGTTTTCACATCCAAGAATCATTCGACCTTACTTGAACCTGCCAGATATTAGTTTGCTGCAAATAATTACCGTGCACCCACTTTATCCAAAGGAGATCTTTCTTGAGATGAATCATTCACAAGAGCTTTAGTGCTGTTGCATAGTTCCATATTCTTGCTGAGAAAACACCAAGCCTCCATGCTTTTTGCCTTGACAAATAGTAGACCAAGGGACTAAGGGGATTTTATGATTCCATAGAAATTCAAAGCACAACCTGTCAACTTTCATAAGAACTTTACTACGTAAGATATAATTGTTAGTCCAGTAGATATGAACACCCAAGATGACTGATTTTATCAGTTGCAATATCTCGGCATATGAAAGAGTATTCTTCTTTTGCCAACTTTGAATTTGCTCAGATATCTTACTGATGAAATGGGAGCAATCCATCCAGGATAATCTCTTTGTAATTAGAGGCGTACCCAAGTATCTTACTAGCAAAATCCCTTCAGAAAAATTCAGATAAGAGCATATCTGAAGCTTATGATTTTCATCAATACCACTCATATAAACTGAGCATTTATTAGGATTAGTTTCTAATCATGATACCTAACTGAACTCTTGTAAGCAGCTGTTTAGTTTAATTATAGAATTCATATCAGCTCTCCCAAATAATAGCAAATCATCAGCAAATAACAAGTGAGTAATTTTCAATCTGCAGCACTTTGGATGGTATTTAAATAAACCATCATTTTTGAGGGAGTTAAGCTTTCTTGACAGGTATTCCATGCCTAGCACAAATAGGTAGGGAGAGAGGGGATCCCCTTGCCTTATATCCCTAGCACCTTGGAAGTATCCATGGAGAGAGTCATTGAGTGACAATGAGAATTTGGGGGTAGTGATACATTCCATAATCCACATAACCATAATATTTGGAAACCCCTGCCCCATCAAAATAACTTTAATGAAATCCCAGTTAATGGTATCAAAAGCTTTCCTTAGATCAATATTGAGGATAGCTCTTGGTGAAGAATGTCTCCTCCCATAGTGTTTGATAAGCTCATGGGCAAGTAGGATATTGTTTGAAATGATTCTCCCCTTAAGAAATGCACTTTGAGCATCACTAATAAGGAAATCCATCACTTTTTGAACTCTGCTAGCAATAATCTTAGTAATGATTTTATAAACACAATTGCAACAAGAAATTGAGCGAAAATCAGAAGGAGTTTTAGGATTAAGAACCTTAGGCACCAGTGTGATCGAAGTAGTGTTAAAAGTGCCCAAAAGCTTACCAGAGCAAAAGAACTCCTCCATAGCAAGATAGAGATCTTCATTGATGACATTACAAGCTGCTTTGAAGAAGGAAACATTAAAACTATCAGGACCAGGGGCTCGATCATTAGGCATTGAGAATATTGATTGTTTTATCTCTTCTCTAGAAACAAGAAGACTCAAGGCATTGCTTTGAATAGAAGAGAGGACCGGTCCATTTGCAATCACTTTTGGATCAGGTTTTATAATAGGAACTGAAGTGCCCAAAAGCTTTTGGTAATATTCAATAAATTCTATAATGATGTTGTGCATATTAGTGATTCTTTCACCATTCTCGGAATAAAGAGATAACACTCTATTTTGATGCCTTTTTTGCTTTCATAATAGCATGGAAATATTGTGTGCATTTGTCACCATGGATCCTACATTTGATATTGGCTTTTTATCTATAAAAAGAGGTTTCACAATTAAGCAGCCTTACATATTTGTTTAGGCATTCTTTCTCTTTTGAAATTAGCATAGAGTTGAATGGATCAGTGCTCATTTGCTTTTAAACCTCAACTAATTCATCATTAGCCCTCAACACTTGTTCACTGATATTCATGAAATGCATTTTATTCAGCTCCATCAGAACAGGCTTGAGCTTTTTGAGTTTGGCATGAAACTTATACATTTTATAGCCTATGATATCCTGTTCCCACACTAACTTTACTGTTGAGAGGAAATCTGGATGACTAATCCACATTTTAAAAAACTTGAATGACCTTTACCCACAAAATCCTCATCTTCAATAGTTATTAAAGCTAGGGAATGATCTAAGCAGCTTGGCACTAAGAATTCTACCTGGATTGAAGTATATTGATGAACCCAATCTTCATTAACAAGAACTCTGTCAAGCCTACACCAGATTCTTGTGTCAGTTTCTTGTTTGTTACATCATGTAAAGAAATACCCAGTGGTTTTGAGATGCACAAGCTGACATGAGGTAATGAAATCCTCAGTCTCTGAATCGGATACTAATGCTCCTCCAATTTTCTCCCCATTATTGATAATTGAATTGAAATCCCCTTCAATAATCCATGGACAGGAAACACTTTGTTTGAAAGCCAGAATATCTTGCTAAAGAGATTTTCTTCCAACTTTATCATTGAGAGCATATACTATAGGGATTATACATGATAATTTGTTGTCTTTTGATTCTATAACACGTCATAAATTGATTTGAGGAATTAATAAGCTACACTAAGAGAACCTCACTATTCCAGAGAATCCAAATCCTGACATTATTAACTTGATGACTATTTGAAATCCAGTTCCAATCTTTTACCATTTTTTTAGCAATTGATTGCATTTTTTCTCCAACAACTTTAGTTTCTAGAAGAGCTATAAAAGGAAGCCTGTGTTGATAAATGAATTACTTCACCATCCTATGTTTAGAGGATTTATTAAATCCTCTAATATTCCAAATAGCTAGGTGCATTAGAAAATTGATCCACCCTTTTCAAAGCTAGAAGGGTCTAAAACATGCACTTGATGATCCAAAGGGGAGAAGTGTCATACCTGAGAATATGATGTCCGCTCAAAATTGGCTTTTGATTTTGTATATACTCTTCTTACAGAATTCTCTCTGTTGACACTAGTAAAACCTGTAGCATTCACAATTAATGAAGAAAATTGTTGAACAGGAACTAGTACTGTTTGTGCATGTTTATCAGGGGTTTGTACTTCGCTTTCAGCTTGCCTTATGTTTACGCATCCTTCCACATCCTGAGCTTGTTTTCTAGGCATATCCTTTCCAGACTTCTCAGTCATCTCCCCAGCACCTTG
The DNA here is from genome assembly GCA_022839385.1 of Asparagus kiusianus. Classification (NCBI taxonomy): domain Eukaryota; kingdom Viridiplantae; phylum Streptophyta; class Magnoliopsida; order Asparagales; family Asparagaceae; genus Asparagus; species Asparagus kiusianus. Next base: position 9,369 of record BQKN01051611.1, on the reverse strand, counting down.
TTGTGCACGTGCACCAGAATTAACTACAGGAAGCTTATTCACAGGAACCTATATTTTCTTCCCAGTTTTCCTTCTACATTGTTCAATAATATGACCAATTGCAATACAATAATTACACCACCTTAGCTTGAGCTCATATATTACTTTTTGAGTATAGCACTTTCCATCAGGTTCCTGTATAACAAGTTGATCAGGTAAAGATGATTTTAGGGGAAGATTTATCTCCAAAAGAACTATAGCATAGGAAAGTCTTTGTCTTGTTGCTGTGAGTTTATCAGTGGTTATTGGTTTGCCAATGAGACTAGCAATCTTACTAATCCCAGTTGGAGACCACAAATTCAACCTCAAGTTTGGAAATTGGACCCACATAGGGTAGCTATAGTCTTGTATCTTCTCCATATCTATATCTATCTTCCATGGCTTTAGGACCAAAGGTCTTGAACCAAAAAACCATGACCCTGCTTCTAGTATGTCACTCATTTGCTTTTCAGATTGAAAATCAAAGAGGAACACACCTTGCTTAATTAAGTGAACTTCAGGAATAAAAATTTTGCCCCACATCTTGTTAACATAAGTTTCCATAGATTTAAATCTAACATTTAGCCCAATAACATGACCAATCAAGGCAGATTTCTAGTAAACTTCATCTTCTCTCCATTTATCCGTAGAGAATGTAACAGTATTAGCTTGAGAGGATGGAACAAAATTTAGATTTAAACCATTTCATTGCTTCCTATTGTCAACAAATAAGCTAGCAAAGGATTTCAAGTTGACAGAATCAAGATTATCTAATCTCTCATCATTCCCCCTTAGGATTATGACCCGAAACATCATTTCGATCCACCAAAAGATTTGTATTTTTAGTTTCAACATTAATTTGAACATCTTGTTCAACTTGAGAATCTAGATCTTCAAAATTTCCTTCATCCAAAGTGGTATTCTCAATAAAACCACATTCAATATCCTCAATCTCATTTGCCCAAATGATAGAGTTAGTTGGATTAGCTAGTTGCCGATGGATCAAAAGTCCAGATCTCATCTGAGGAAGCTGAGGATCTGATAATGGATTAGATTTAGCCAAAATCTCCTCCATTAGCATCTTCTTCCTAGCAGCCTTAGGTCCAGTACTCTCCATCGCCACCGCTAAGCTCGAAGAAGCCTTAACATCATCCGGAGCTACTGTTCCATTGGATAGTGAAGGAAAAGCAAAGATTGAATCATGAAGTGCACTGTTAGGGACTCTCTTACCCCCACTCTTCTTCTTCTTCCTCATTTGAATCTAGGTAGAGGAGCACGATAGCAACAGAATCGCCTGCTAATATGCACCTTCAGACTGCCCCTATTTCAAGAATTATAATTTTGCTTGGATGATAATTTGATAGGTTATATTTTCTTAAGTAGATTAATAGTCTATGCTTAGAAAATCTAAAGTAAAATATGATAAAATGAGAATAGTTCATAAATCCTAAATGACATTAACTAGCGGATTCAATTCTAGGATCCTAACTTCTTTACTTGATTTTCTCTATCATTTACTAATTTTGATTTTCCTCTTTTTGATTATTTTTTCCTCTTCTTAATTTTGTTTTGTTTTACTTTTTTTTATTTCTCATCATTATTTAGTCTTAGTTTTCTTTTATTTGTTCACTCTCTTTCTCCTCTCTTATTCTAGTTTTTTTTATCTATAAATAATCACACACTCTCTATATTACTTTCACTTTCACTTCTCTTTGTCCACACACATTTTTAAGATCTAAGTTAGGATTTTTCCTACACACCTTCCTTGTTGGTTCGACATTGGACTATACTATAACTTGATTGTACACTTGTAACCTTGACACTATTTTCATAACACATGTTTTTTGCTCACACGATATGTAAAGAAGATTTATAACAGACCGAACCTTAGAATCGGACATATGCTGAGGAGATAGGAGTAGTAAGGTTGGAGTAATCACTCAGAATCGAGGGAGTGGACCTCAGAATAAGAAAAACCACTCCAATTCTACACGTCATGATGCGACGTCTTCTTGTGGCGGGCCCGACTTTGCTTGGGAAATTTGTCTAAAGACAGGACATACTGTATTGCAATGTCTCAACCATTTTAATCATTCTTATGTGGCAGATGACCTTACCAAATCCTTTCCGACTAAAATATTAGTAGGACTATGGTGATACTTAGTGTCTAGACTTTGGTGCAACAAATCATACAACTCAAGCTAAAGATACACTCTATAATTCTACACCCTATCATGGTTGTGATAAAATCTTAGTTGGTGATGGAAATATGTTGCCTATTAGACAAGTCGGTTTCACTGTTCTACACACCTCTCATAAACCTTTGAAGTTGCCCACTACTTATTATGTGCCTAATTTGTCCCATAACTTGTTTTCTATTAAAGAATTATGCACTAAAAATGTCTATTCAGATAATTTTAATGCCTCTTCTATTTGTGTTAAGGATGACAAAAAGGCGAAGGTGTTGCTTCGTAACAAGTCTGATGGTGCTCTTTATACTCTAATCAATAAAGCTACAAGCTTAGAATCCTGTTGTACTCACTATTAGTTAGATCTCTGGTGATATTTACATTGGCGATTGGGTCATTCGCATACACATCTTCTTGAAACCCTTCAAGGTTATGGTCAAATAAACTTGTCTTCTAGGAATGTCAATTTTTGTTCTTGTTGTTAGTTAGGTAAATTTTATATATTGCCTTTAGAGTCAGTTATTCAATGTACTTGTGAACATATTGAGTTAATTCATTCAGTTGCTTGGACTTCATTGATTTTGTCAAATTTACATTTCAACTATTATCTTATTTTTGTGGATAATTTTACTAGTTTTTCTTGGCTGTTTCCTATGCATAAAATTTTTGAAGTGTATGATAAGTTTTGTCATTTCAAGTCTCTTGTTGAAAATATATTCTCAAAAAAGATAAAAATATTTCGAAGTGACAGTGGTTGGGAATTTGACAACAACCTCATGAAAAATTATCTTGCGTCCCATGGCTCTCATGACTCTCTCTCGTCCAAGTATGCCGCAACAAAATGGTGTCGCCGAAAGAAAACATAGACATATTTCTAAAATGGTCCACACCCTACTTATACAAGCTCACATGCAATTAAAGTTTTGGGTTGAGAACAGACTACCTTTCCCAATTTTAATTCATCCTTTGAAAAGCTTCTTCATAAGGCACCAAACTACAAGTTCATGAAAGTTTTTGGTTATGTTCGTTATCCAATCTCTCCACCATTACTCCACATAAATTAGCTCTGTATTTCTAACCACGTGTTTTCATAGGCTATGGTTAAAATTATATAGGGCATCATGCCTTGACGTGTCTACTGATTGTGTATATACTAGTCATCATGTGGTGTTGAATAAGTCCTCTTTTCCTATTCCTAAGGAATTTCCATCTTTCATGCCTTTGATCATTATATTTAATTGTACTACTATACCCTCATTATCTATTTTATTAAATGAATAAATTTTCTAATAATGGTTGTCTAATGAATTTATAGGTAATTAATGATTTATCAAACAAGAGCTAAAAGACCCAAAAAAAATACCTCGTGAAGCTCAACAGAAGCCTAGAGGAAACCACAAAACCAAAAGCCCATGAAGAAATCAAGTCAACAGATGAAAATAAAATCTATTACGAACTAATTGATTAACTAATCAATTAGCTTCGTAACAGAAACATATGATGCCTGATTTTGATTTCTTGGAAATCAAGATTAACCTAAGGATTGTGGTTGAAGGCTGTAGGTTATGTTGAGTTTGTGATGACCCAAATCAGTTGAGAAGTAGGATTGGGTTTGGACTCTAATTAGGATTAGTTATACTATCCTAATTAGGATTGTATTGAATGAATTAATTGAATTAGGAAATCCAATTAGGATTTAAGTTAGAGTTCTAATATGATTGAGAAAAATCAATCTCTATATATATTGTATCAATTCATGAGTTTAACAACAAGAAAAAAAAGAGAGATCTATATTCCATCATTGTTAGGGGTGTATAGTTTCAACCCCTTGTAATCTCTTCTCAAAGAAATAAGATCTCCTCCTTTCTCCCCGTGGACGTACACGGATCATCTTGATCGTGTGAACCCACGTTAAATCTTGTTATTTGCTATTTGTCTTGATTGCTTGGTAGGTTTGGGGTTTCTTGATTGTTCAAATTTTATCTTCCGCGATTTGCATACTCCGCGATTTGCATACTCCAATAATTGGTATCAAAGCAACTATGGTGACCAAGACGACAGCGACCAAGTTTGAGGTGGAGAAATTTGACGGCAAGTCAAATTTTCTCTTGTGGAAGATGCACATCACGATATTACTCGTGATGGAAGGGGTCCACCGATCCCTAGATGGTTTTGAGAAGAAGCCATCCACTTTAGATGAAGATGAGTGGAAAGACATGGATGTCTGTACAAAGACTATGATTATCCACTGCTTGTCAGATAAGGTGCTCTACAATGTTATGAACGAGAGGACGACTACGGCTATGTGGTGCAAGTTGGAAAGCTTGTATATGACGATGAGTTTGTCAAATAAACTCTTCAAGAAGAAGCAGCTCTATGAACTTCGGATGAAGGAAGGTACGCCTATTCTGCAACACTTGAACATCTTTAATAGGATTATTGGTAATTTGTTGGCTCTTGAGGTGAAGCTAGAAGAAGAAGACCAAGCTCTTCTATTCTTGTGTTCGCTTCCACCCAGTTACAATCACTTGGCGACTACCATCATGTATGGGAAGGAGACTTTGGAGTTGGAGGATGTCATCTTGGTGCTTCAAAATAATGAACTCATTAGGAAGATAGACACCATGGAGGAATCTTCAGGTTTAGTGGCCAATATAAAGAAAGCAAAGTCGAAGGGCAAGGAGCCAATCAAGGCTCAAGGAAATTCTAGTTTTGTCGTCTGTTTTTGGTGCAAACGACCAGGTCACTTCAAGAAAGATTGCAAATCGTATAAGGAGTACTTGAAGATATAGGATGGTGGGACTGACAGCACTAATGGTAAGGATAGCCATGATGGTGTCATAGAAGATCTCTGTGATGTGCTGACTGTGGAGTTAGGTACGGGCAAGTATACCAATGATTGGTTACTTAATTCAGGATGTACATATCACTTGTGCCCAAGGAGGGAAGGGTTCAACACTTACATCTATGTTTCTGGAGGATTAATTCTCATGGGGAACGATGCAATGTGTCGGATTGTTGGCATTGGGAACGACAGCATGAAGATGCATGATGTATAGGAGAGAACTCTCTCTAATATTCAGTATGTTCTGGACTTAAACAAAAATCTTCTTTCACTGGGAGCTCTTGACGCTCAAGGGTGAAAGTTCAGTAGTGAAGGTGGAGCTATCACAATCACCAAGGGCGCTACTGCTATTCTGAAAAGGGAGCACACGAGGAACTTGTACAGACTAGTAGGCAGCGTTATTGAGGGTGAGGTTTCAGCCACAACAGAGAAGACTGATCGATCGAGACATTGGCACACGTGTCTAGGAAACATGAGTGAAAGGGGTTTGCAAGTACTCTACAGAAAGGGTGTGCTTTCAGGAATAACTCAATGCAAACTTGACTTTTGTAAGTATTGTGTTATAGGGAAGCAATGTAGAGTATCTTTCTCTACGTCACAGGATAAGTCTAAGGGGTTGCTAGATCTTATCCACACTGATGTGTGGGGGCCCTCACTAAAGGCATCTATTGGGGGTGTGAGGTATTATGTTACCTTCATTAATGATTTCTCCAGGAAGCTTTGGGTCTATTTCTTGAGACAGAAGTATGAGGTTTTTCAAAAGTTCAATGAGTGGAAAACATTGGTGGAAAATCAGAAGGGGCAAAAATTGAAAGTTTTGAGGTAAGATAATGGGAGTGAGTATACCTTTGGGGAATTCAAAGAGTACTTAACTAATGAAGACATCCAGCATCAGTTAAGTGTGCCAAGATGACCAGAACAAAACAGAGTAGCTGAACGCATGAATCAGACACTAATGGAAAAAGCCCGCAGTCTCTTGCTATAAGCAAACATGTCCAAAGGTTTTGGGCAGAAGCGGTAAATCATGCGTATTATTTGATTAACAGGTCACCATCTACAGTCGTTGATATTCAGATCCTAGAGGAGATATGGCGAGGAGAATCAGTGGACTACTCGACTTTACGCATTTTTGGTTGTCCATCTTATAGTATTGTAGACAGTTAGAAGAGAAACAAGCTGGAGTCCAAGTCGAGATAGTGTATCTTCATAGGATTCACTTTTGGAGTAAAACGGTACCGATTATAAGATCCTTAGACTCACAGTGCCTTTACCAGTAGAGATGTGGTCTTTGATGAAGACACTATCATGCAGGCATATTCGAAGATAGACAAGGCTTAAGGTGGAGTTCCAGATGCTTCTATAGATTCTTGGGTACAGGAGGTGGAGTTTTTGGAAAGCCATGCAAGCCCTAGTAGGCCTATCGATAAGACTCTAGCCGGTGATGGAGACAAAGCTACGACACAGGAGGAGTAGCCAATAACGTTGAGACGATCGAGCCGTACAATAGTGCTACCTACTAGATATGGTTGGGAAGACGATGATCACGAACCTTTTGCTTTATTCACAGAAGCTAGAGACCCATGTAGCTTTAGAGAGGCCGTTGAAGCAAATGATCATGACAGGTGGATTATAGCCATGGAGTAGGGGATGGAGTCTTTGGAGAAGAATCAGATGTGGGTTATGGTTAATCTTGCAAGAGGCTCAAAGGCGATTGGTTGCAAGTGGATCTTTCAAAACAAAGATGGTGAGCAATTCAAGGCAAGGTTGGTTGCCAAGGGATATGTTCAGAAGAAAGGAGTAGACTACAATGAGATTTTTTCTCCCGTAGTCAAATATACATCTATTCATTTGTTGTTAGCTATTGTTGCACAGTATGATTTGGAGTTGGAGCAGATGGACGTTAAAATAGTATTTCTGCATGGAGAATTGGAGGAGCAAATTTACATGAAGTAGCCTGAGGGATATCTCCATGAAGGTGAAGAGGACAAGGCTCAAACAATCTCTGAGACAGTGGTACAAGCGCTTCGACTCATTAGTTATCAAGCTGGCTTCAATCGATGTGAGTATGATGATTGTGTCTATTACAGGCAGACTAGGCATCCACATATTTGTTGTTATATATGGATGATATGCTGATAACTGCAAAGGAAAATGCACAAATCAAGAAAGTCAAGTAGTTGCTAAAGATGGAGTTCGACATGAAGGATATGGGAGTAGCCAGGAAGATCTTAGGTATAGAGATCTCACGAGACAGAGTTTTTGGCAAATTTTGGCTATCCTAAGAGAATTATATTCTCAAGGTGTTGAAAAGGTTCAACATGGATGAAGCACGATCGATTTCTACTCTTTTAACCGGTTACTTCAAATTATCCTCAGAGAAGTGTCCACAAACAATTAAGGAGTAGGAAAAAATATCTCGAATACTATATTTGAGTGCGGTGGGATCGCTGATGTATGCTATAGTTTGCACTAGGCCTGACTTAGCCTATGCAATAAGTTCAGTAAGTCAATTCATGTAAAATCTAGGAACTCAGCATTGGGAGGCGGTGAAGTGGATTCTGCATTATCTACGAGGAACTACAAAGATGGGCCTATTGTTTTAGTTTTTGGAGGATAAAGGGTCCAAGAAACTACAGGGATACATTGATGTAGATTACGCAGGCGACCTTGATCAGCGGAGGTCAATGACGGGGCATGTATTCACAATTTCTAACTGTGCCATTAGTTGGAAGGCTGAGTTACAAGAAACTGTGGCTCTTTTGACGATTGTGGTGGAGTACATAGCTGTAGTTGAGGTATTGAAGGAAGTTTTGTGGTTGCGGGGTTTGGTCAGGATATTGACATCATACATGATTTAGTATACCTATTCATTGTGACAGTCAGAGCGCGATTCATCTTGTGAAGGATCAGAGGTATCACAAACAGACAAAGCACATTAACATCAGGTATCACAAGATCTGAGAGTGGATTAACAGGGAAAAATTGATCGAATTAGTGAAGATCAGTACAAAGGAGAATCCGACGGATATGATGATAAATCCATTCCAGTGGAGAAGTTCAAAGCATCTCTGGACTTCATCAACGTTCTTCAGAAGTATCTTTGAAGAAATACTCTTGGGAGGGAGTTGTATAAAGTGAGGGTTGATTTTGGAAAATCTTCGTGAAGGATTGATTCAACATGATGTTGTTCGCGGTGAAAATCATGTCTTTCTTCATTGACATCATTGCTATCTTAGTTAACAACTTTTTGAGTTACAAAGATCCGGTCTTTTTATAAGATCCGGTTACAATGAAAATCAAAGAAAAATGAAAAAAGATTACAACTTTCTCCTTATTTGTCGAACAAATCACGAGCTCCTGTTTTGCGGTCGCTCGCTTGCGTGGGTTGTTTGCCTGCGCCGGGGTTTATCCATTGACCACCGCACGATCTAGATCCGGTCGGATCTACGCAGTGCGACGGGTATTATTTCACCAAGGAAATAATAGCCGGGGGGATTATTTCACCAAGGAAATAATCGCCCAAATCTCGGGATCAAAGGCCAAGCTTTGATCTGGAGTATGCCTGCGTAGATCTGAGATCCGGTTCCTCTCGAACTCTTGCCTTATTTGGTGTTGACGATCGCCGAGCACCGGATCTGGAAGTCCAAGTCTTCAAAGTCTTAAAGCTCCAATCTTTTTAAGTTTTGAGATCTGAATTTGGCAGAGCTTCGACTCCAATTTTCCAACCATTTAAAATGATGAACCACCTCTCCTATTTATAGGAGATCTAAACTGTGCCTGCGGCACGTGTGGCCAACACACAAGGGGGGGCGGCCACCTCAAGGTGGCTCGGCTCATGCCGAGCCACCCTGGGGTGGCTCGGCCACCGAGCCACCTCAGGGTGGCTCGGCTTGGGCCGAGCCACCTTGAGGTAGCTCGGTTTTTGCCGAGCCCCCCTCCGGGTGTTTGGGTTCCGTCGTTTCGTCGTTTTGCCTCTTTGCCCGTGATTCGGTTATGCAGGTGATTTGTCTGGAATCGATTCATTGACTTGATTTCTGATATGGCAGTAAATCCACTTCTGAGTTCGAGTCTGAAACCAATCTTGATTCGATCGTGATTCATCCGAGTTCGCTCTTGTTTGGATGACTCATTGACTCCTCGAACCGTTGGCTTGATTCCGCATGCGAATGGATGCATTCTGTTGTTTGCGTATGGTTCGTTAGCCTTGTTAGTCCACTTCGTCGCGTATCGCTTGGCTTCGGCGTTGTGGGCTAACAGTCTTGTTTAGATACTGTAGGCGTATAAAATTGCCTATAGGTCCCTTAGCTTAGCTCAGCA
>BQKN01051610.1:16977-34785 GCA_022839385.1 Asparagus kiusianus | reverse complement strand
TACTAAGGATAGTATCTTTTCAGGAATTTGCCATTTATTGGCATCATGAGCCGGTCACCATCTTTGGTGACTAGGCGATAGGCGCCATTCGAGTAAACTGTTTCCACTACGAACGGTCCTTCCCATTTGGGTTCGAACTTGCCTTTCTTCTTGGAGTTAAGGATCATAGGACGCTTCTCGGTTAAGACCAAGTCCCCTTCCTTAAAACTCCTTTGTCGAACCTTTTTGTCGAAGGCTCGAGAAATCCTGGCTTGGTAAAACTCAATATGTTGCTGAGCTTCCAGGCGCTTTTCATCGAGCATCTCGAGTTCTTCGAGGCGCTTCTGATGTTGTTCTTCGGTCGTCATTTGGGTTGCGAGAGCGATCCGAAGAGATGGAATTTGGATTTCCAAAGGGAGAACGGCTTCGCATCCGTACACCAATGAGTACGGGGTTGCGCCAGTCGGTGTACGTACCGTGGTACGATAGGCCCATAGAGCCGCGCCGAGCTTATCATCCCAATCTCGCTTGTTATTTTTTACAAGCTTTGACAAGAGCTTTATGATAGTTTTGTTGAAGGCTTCAGCTAACCCGTTTGCTGTGGGGTTATAGGCTGTTGACGAGATGTCCTGAATTTTGAACTTTTCGCAGAACCTTATGAAGGCGTTGCTGATAAATTGAGGACCGTTGTCGTGTATGATTCGTCTTGGAACACCATGCCTGTAGATAATATGGTGTTTGAGGAATGCAATGACGTTGCTCGTCTTGACTTCTCTGAGTGGAACTGCTTCAGCCCATTTGGAGAAGTAATCAGTGATCGCCAGGATGAAACGATCACCTTTGACTGATGGGGGGTTTATAGGACCAACAATGTCCATTCCCCAAGTCTCGAACGGCCACGACGTAACCGAAGGATGTAGATGTTCCGGAGGTTGGTGCATGTAATTCGCGTGTACTTGACACGCATGACACTTCCGGGCGTATACGATTGCCTCATGCATCATGGAGGGCCAAAAGTATCCCATTCTCCTGATACGATCATAGAGCTTGGGGCCAGGTTGGTGCGCGCCGCACTCTCCTTCATGTGCTTCTTTAAGCACTTCTTCAGCTTCTTTGGTTGATAGACACCGTGCCAGCACTCCATCATACCCCCTGCGGTATAGGGTTCGATTCTCTGTATTATAGTAGAATCTCGGAGCTCTCCGTCTGATCGACTCTCTCTCCTTCACGTCTTCTGGCAAGATTCCGTGCAAGACGTAGTTGATGATGGGGAAGCGCCAATCCCGGGGCTCAAACTCAGCCTGAGTTGTGTGCGCCTCCTGAACCTCTTCTTCCTTGTCGTTTTCATCATGAAGCGGCACTAGAAGTTGGTGCGTTCTTACCGTAACAAATTGCTCTGTTCCGGGAGGCTGTGCCAAGGACACAGCTAAAGCTGCTAACGCATCTGCATAGGTGTTCTGCAATCGCGGCACGTGCTCGATAAAGAATCCTTCAAACGATTCTGCCAGTTCTACCGCTATCTTGTGATACGGGATTAGATCCTGACTTCGGACTTCGTACTCCCCTTGGACTTGTTTGACTATCAGTTGAGAATCACCGAAAGCTTCGAGATACTCAACCCCCAGCTCCTTGGCGAAATTGAGCCCTATAATCAATGCATTATACTCTGCAACATTATTCGAGCATGGCTCAGTTAATGAGTAGGCTCGGGGCATCACGTGTTTTCCCGGGGAAACTAAGACAACTCCAACTCCGGAGGAGACCTTAGAACATCCAGGAGTATCTGTGACAAGAGCCGCTCGGGAAGCGCCATCGAAGTACAAACGCCACACCTGTTGGTGCGAAGTTACGTTGACTTCGTAGGTTTCATCAGGTAGATCATCATATATTTCGGCGGTGTCCGTAGTTGGATTAGCTGCTAGGAGATCACAGATGGCCTGCCCTTTTACCGACTTCTGCTGTTTGAAGTGCAGGTCGTATTGGGACAAGAGTAAGGCCCATTTTGCTAACCGCCAACTCATGGAAGCCGGTTGAGTCATGAACACTCGGACCGGGTTAACCTTAGAGATGACATAGATGGTTTGTCCGACCAAGTAATGCCGCATCTTTTGGATGGCGAACACTAAGGTGAGGCATTCTCTCTCAATCATAGGATATCGAGATTCCGCGCCCACCATGGTTCGGCTTAAATAATACACCGCCTGCTCGTGACCGTTATCGTCATCTTGTGCAAGCAATGCACTCAATGAGTGGCTCGTCGCCTTGATATAAATCAAGAACGGTTTGCCTGATTTCGGTGCAACGAGTACGGGAGGTTTCGAGAGATATTCTTTAATACTCTCGAGCACCTTTTGACAAGCATCGTCCCATACGAATGACACGCCCTTCTTTGTGAGTCTGGAAAACGGTTGGCATTTCCCCGAAAGGTTCGAGATAAACCAACGGATATAAGCCAATCGCCCTTGCAGTCCTCTGAGCTCTTTGAGGTTCCTCGGAGGTTGCAATTCATTGATCGCCTTCACTTTATCCGGATCAATGTGAATACCTTTTGTGGTGACGACGAATCCCAGGAATTTGCCACTGGACATTCCGAGGAAAGACTTGGTAGGGTTCATCTTCAACTGATGGGCCCGCATCAAGTCGAACATGGTCTTCAAGTCTTTGATGTGATCTTTCTTATCACGACTTTTCACGACCAGATCATCCACGTAGCACTCGACCGTCTTTCGGAGATGCTCCTGGAAAATCTTCGACATAGCTCGTTGATATGTAGCACCTGCATTCTTCAAGCCGAAGGGCATGACTGTGTAGCAGAATACACCGAGAGGCGTTCTAAATGCAGTATGCTTTTCATCATCTGGATGCATCTTTATCTGGTTGTAACCAGAGAAACCATCCATGAAAGACATCCTCTCGAACCCACACGTATTGTCAATGATAACATCCGTGATGGGAAGTGGAAAGTCATCTTTTGGGCAGGCTGCATTGAGGTCCCTAAAGTCGATGCATATTCGGATCTTCCCATTCTTCTTCAGGACCGGTACAATATTGGCAAGCCATTCCGGATGTTGCTCCTCTCGGATGAATCCCGAATCGACAAGCTTTTTGACTTCGGCTTCGATCGCTTCCATCATTTGCGGACGAAACCGTCGTTGTTGTTGTTTGACTGGTTTGACATCCGGCTTAATGTTGAGACGATGCACTGCTACGTTTGGGTCGAGCCCTGGCATGTCTTCATAATTCCAGGTGAACACATCGATGTACTCCCGAATAAGAGAAATCAACTCCTCCTTCTCCTCAGGTAGGAGGCTGTCGCTAATGAATATCGGCTTTGGATTCTCCTCGCTTCCCATATTCACCTGGACGACTTGGTCTTCGGTAGGAGGCTCTCTTTGCTCGAACCTATCACCGTACTGCATGTTTAAGTGATGAACCCACGGGTCTTCCCATGTCGGCATCTCATCATCTTCTTCTATTGTTGCTGGATCAACCGTGACCATGTTCGACATTAGCTTCTTAAACACTTCACCAAGACTAGCGTCGGAATCCCAACCCGAAGAGTCGGAGGAATATCCCTTCCTAGTCTTGTTAGCAATCTGGTCGATGATTTGCCAGCCACACTCATCATCTGATGAGACATAGCCTAGACCTCTTTTGTGGCGATAGTAATTATCGGGTTTTCCCTTCGGTACATAGGCCATCCGGGGTGGAACCCGTGGACCTCGACCAAAGAAAAGACCCTCTCCGATCTTGAAGTCATACCCGTGCCTTTCCATCATGTTGCGTGCTTTCGCATCGTATTTGGATAAATGACGGGCTGGTTTATCATCGTTGTCTTCCTCTTCTATGAAGTAGTCGGGTATCGGAGATGCTCTTCCTTTGCCGTAGACGACCTCCTTTCCACCCCCAATCCCTGCGGGGATGATGAGCGTTGTTCCGCAAGGGTCGTGTACCTGCTTCTTCGTCAAACAAAATGATTGAAGAGGCATATACAAATCAGGGTTAGCATAGAGTTCGTTAGTGATATCATCGAGACCCGTCGAGTACTCTAAATCATCGTTTATTGATAGTTCTTCGGCAAGTTGCCAATTACAACTATCTTCCGATGATTCATCATCGTCAAGATTGATTACAATGGGTACAATGTCGTTTAAAACAAAACCGCCATCGTAATCAAGCCCTGGTTCGGTATCAGCTTCATCACCACTGTCCGTTCCTTGGGCCGATGGTTCAGTATCGGATTCAGCGCCGTATAAAAGGGAATCGGTGAAATAATTCTCCAATCCCTTGAACGGTTGCTTATCCGCGACCACCGTCTTGACTTCATTATCTGTGCCTACATATTTAAGGCACTGATGTAGAGTTGACGGGACTATAAGGTTACCGTGGATCCAAGGTCGACCCAACAGTAAATTATAGGAAGTTTCCGCGTCAATCACATAGCATGTTACTTCCGACTTCAAATCCCCAATCTGACATTTGATTCGGATCTTTCCCAAGGGTTTGGACCCGCTGGTGTTGAATCCGTAAATCGTCGTGCCAGTGGACGCTAATTTGCTAGTCGGGATTCCGAGATGATGCATCAATCGGAATGGCATGATGCTCACAGCGGAACCCGGATTGACTTGGATCCGGTTGACAACGCTGGAGCCGATATGCCCGGTGAAGTACAAGGGCCTGTCATGATTTGAGTTCTTTGTCTGCATATCTTCTTTGGTGAAAGAGATGCAGGGGAAGTGATGCGCCGCCAGATTGCATTGCTGAGCTGACGACTCCAGTTCTTTGGACGATGGTTTGATCCGAGTCAAGAAGGCTTCGGAATCACTCAAGGCTTCTTGTAGTGCTTTCCGTGTATCCTTCGACAATCGCAGCAACTCGTACAGGGTTATGCGAGCCGGGATGTTGGCCAATTGCGCCATAATGTCAAAGTGAGGTGGAGAGCTTGTATTTCCCGGTTTGTCTCGTCCAATTGGATGATTGAATCGAGACGGCCTCGGGTTCTGAACTTCTTGACGTAGAGGCTCTTTTCCCTTATCCTTTTGTGGGATTTTCTCTGTCGCTGCTGGCGTTGGGGGAATTGCTGCAATCCCTAGTTCTGCCAGAGTCTTGGAAGGTGGGGTTTTGGTACCCAACTGCTCAGTAGCATCCGGATACTTGAAGTGATATTCGTTCCCGCTTCGAGTTGCGAAGGCTTCCTGCTCATCCTCAGAAAGTGGGAAGGTTGGAATTTTGTCATCATCCACCCCCGGTATAGCAGAGGCCCCGTAACAGGATTTGCCCTTCCTCTTCGATTTCTTCTTGTTCTTTGTGGAAGAGGTCCCGGCCCACTGTTCATCTGCGATCAAGTCCGGATGAACCCACAAGATTTCGCCATTTGGGGCTGTGTGTGGCACAAGCCCTTTCTGGCGCTGCTGGTGTGGATCATCGTTCACTGTCTTCACCGCCGCTTTGATCACCGACTCGTGTTGGAACCAACTCGAGGGAACAGATCCAAAGCTAATGGATACGGTGTTTGCACCCACCTTCTTCTCTTTAGGCTGTTTCATAGTGATGACCCCAACATCGATCAGGGCCTGAATCTTGTCCTTGAGAGCGTAGCACACCTTGGTAGGATGGTGCACTGCTCGGTGGAATGCGCAGTATTTCGGATCATTGACCCTCTTGGCATCTTCTTGATCCTGAATCGGCGGTAGCTTGATCTTGTTGTTCTCGACCAAATACTTGAAGATACCGGGGATTTCATCCTCTTTGAACGAGTAGACTTTTGGGAACCTCGGCTCCCCAACCTTTTGCTTCTGGGGCTGCTGTTGCCACCTGGGTTGTTGAGGCGCCCTCTGCTGCTGCTGTTGCGGCTGCTGGGGCTGTTGAGGCTGTGCTTGCACCTCAAAGACCTGATTTGCGACCACCGCATTTGCATGCGCCTTCCCTTTACCCTTGGGGGTAAAATTTGGTTGTGGGGCATTGTTGGGTATTTGTCCCCTCTCTGCCTTTTTCCTCTTGAGGAATCGTTCAGCTCGCTCTCCACGCATCTTCAAATCCTTCCAGGTTTTAGATGGCGCCATTCCCATGGCTTCAAGGATGTCAAGCGTCAAATTGTTGTGGCAAGTCTCAAGGATGAAATCCTCGCTGACCGGATCCCTACAATTCATAGCTTTGTTCCGGAACCTCTTCACGAAGTTTTCAACCGTCTCGCCATTCTTTTGCTTTTCATCGAACAGCGTACCGATTGAAACCTCGGTGTCATCATCAAAGAAGTTTGTTAGGAACATGTCCTCCATGTCATCCCAGCCATTGATGCTCCTAGGCTTGAGACGGTGGTACCAATCGAAGGCAGCTCCGCGAAGAGTGCCGACGAATGACCGCACCATGAGGGGCTCATTTCCGGAAATGATTCCTAAATGAGACTTGAAGTAGATTAAATGCTGGGTAGGGGAACCCTTCCCATCAAACAGCGTAAAGTTAATCAGATTGAACTTTGCCGGATATAGGATCGATTCCCACTCCCTTGGATATGGGCAGGGTATACCGGATCTTTTTACCTCCTGAGCATTCATCAATGCATTGATCTTGCTCTCCAGGTCTTTCATCTTCCTGTCCTCACTCGTCTCGGTCTTCGAGTGGCTTCTGGGAGAGGGGACGTGGTCCTCTTTTGCATTATCTTCTGCGGGACCACCCCCAGTGTTGGTATTGACGGGAGGAATATTGACATTATCCGCTTCCCGCTCATGCTCCTCTGGATTGCGTTGGCTCGGTTCTCCTTGGTGAACCGTCATCGCCGCGATCTGTTGATCGTGCATTTCCCTCATCCGCTGCATGGCCATCTCCATTTCAAATTTGAAGCTTTCCTTTTGCTTGGCCAGGGCCTCTTCAAGTATTTTCGACACTTGTTCGGCGCTGATCATGAGCGATTCATAGGGTTGGCCTGCACTTGAAGTTGTGTCGTCGGATGCGACGGCGGAGCAGGTATCAGAATCAGCATCTGATTCCTCCTCTTCTAGGGAAAGTCCCTTGCGTACTCTTGGGTAATTGTTTCGTTTGATGGTTCCCGATCGCAACCATGTCATGCATCGGGATGCCTCGGCAAGCTGATCCAAGTTGAGACGTGGTGTTGATCCCCCTCTGCCGGTCATGTTGACTGACACTTTCGAGTATTCATCCTCTCGGCGGAGCGATTTCTTCTTGTGGAAACGCTTCGGCTTGGAAAGTCTCTCGAACACCGAGATTCTTGTTGGGGTTTGAGCACAGCAACACTCGGACAGCACTGCCTTGATAATGTTGGCACATGGACAGTGGGACTCCATATCCTGCATGTACCTCTTTCGAGATTTTTCCACACCCCCAGCCCTGTAGTACAGCTCATCAGCTTGATAGCTGGAGCAACCTACGGAGTGCTGGTGGATGTCCCTCGGTATAACACGCTCATCCTCAGACGAGTGTGTTTCCCTTTGGGAATGCAAAAATTGGTTAGATTTTTCAAGAGTGGCCCGTTCAATTTTACGCTTTTGAGAGCGTAGAAATCGAACGGGCTCTTTCAGTTCGGCTCGCAATTCAGTGCGGCCGGTGATAGGGGCTTTCCCTTTGTCAATATTCTTGGGGGGATTGATTCCACCCCCAGTCTGGATTTTAATTTGGGGACCTTTCAATGGTCCCAGCCATTCTTTGACGGGTATTCTGCCTCGGTTCTCCGGTAAGAGACCGAGGCGACTCGTCAAAGGAACCTGGGATCTTGAATGATCCCCTTTTTTACCTTGCCCTGTTGAGGGTGCCGGTACGGGAGGAGTAGGCTCTGGTTTGGTTGAACTCTGGGCGATAATCTTGCCCTTCTTGGTTTGAGATGTTGGTGTTGCTTTGGGAACCCACACCGATCTGCTTGTAGACGGCGTTTTGACCACCGTTTCTCGCTGCATCTCCTCTGCCTTCTTTAGGAGGAGCCGGGCTTGTGCAAGTAGAGCACGGCGCTTCTTGATTCGCTCCTCGAGCGTGGAGCGGTTCCTCTTGACGCGGATCCACTCACTCGCTCCTGATTGGGAGGGGAGGTTGATTGCTTGCCGTTGCTCTTGTCGCTGCCTCGACTTCAAGTCCTCTGCATAGCGCACTCCATCTTTGGACTCCTTGGCCTTGGCGAGCTGTTGAGCGAGACGTTGACGACGCCTTTGGAGCGCTCTCTTTGATGGAGTTGGGGCAGCATCACTTATCGCCTTTGTGGCGGTTGGATCTACGTTCTTGACCACACTGATCGACGCAAGGCCGTTGTGTGGTGCAAGTGTAGCAGCAGCGACGGCGGGGTCTTGAATTGAGGGGTTGGAGATCCCGCAAGCCCTTTTTGGAGATGGGTTCTTCCTGCGCCGATGCGGAGATGCAGATCTGGAGGAGGAGGAGGAGGAGATGTACTCTTCGAACTTCTTCTGATCGAACTCATATTCGATCTCTTCATTCACCCGGATCTTGAAGGCCGGTTGCGTCACTCCGATCTCGGCAGCGAGGTCGGCGGCTCCCACTGTGGTCGCCAGCTTGTTTCCGGTAAAAGTTGCTGTTTTCATTGATGTTCTCTTTTTTTGAGATCTGTTACAACTTTGAGCGTTACAACAGAGTTTAAATGAAAACAAAAGATTACAACTTAAACGAAAATAAACACGAGAGCCCGGTTTGGTACGGTCTCGCTTGCGTGGGTTGTTGGCCTGTGACGGGGACGTCGATGTCCGTGGACCGCCGACTCTTCAAGATCCTTGCCGGTACAATTCGGCAGAGTTTCGTCTATCCGCGTAGGATATAGAAACAGAACCTCGTCGATCCGCGCAAGATCTAGAGGTTATAAGCGTATATCTCGGCTAAAACGAGATAATAGCTCTTCTTAGTGTCACCGCTAAGGAGCAACACTAAGGATCAGAGGGGGGGGTGAATGAACCTTGATGAAGAACTCTGACTCCTCAATCCAGCAGGGCTTCGCCGCTTCCAAACTCCGGAATTTCAGATCTCGAGGATAATCCCAAGACCGGAAATTCTTCTCCCAAAGCTAAATCAGAGCCAAATCAAGAGCCCCTGTAAATGGAGGGCTAAGGGGGCTATTTATAGCCATAAGAGAGCACCTAGGGGCCATATGGACACCCCAAGAGGAGAGACACCCCCCTAGGGGTGTCCTGGCCATGGCCGAGACAACCCCTTGGGGGTGTCTCGAGCCAGCCGAGACTTGTTTGGGTGTCCCCGGTTCAGCCCGGGGCCGTGCCGTTGTCCCGCTGTTGACTCGCCGTTGACTTTTCGTCCGAACTCGGATTTGAGTGATTTCGGATGCGTTGGAATCATGACGGCGAGCTCTGTAGGCCCCGATGGTTGGATTAT
Source organism: Asparagus kiusianus (assembly GCA_022839385.1). Classification (NCBI taxonomy): domain Eukaryota; kingdom Viridiplantae; phylum Streptophyta; class Magnoliopsida; order Asparagales; family Asparagaceae; genus Asparagus; species Asparagus kiusianus. The sequence continues at coordinate 25,470 of BQKN01051610.1, read as the reverse complement.
CTGTGGGGTGATCGGGGCACAGCGGGCGTTGGTCCGATTGCGGTGATCGCGGGGTTTTCGGTCAACCCGTATCCTCGTGATTCTGACATTCTGTCGGCTCACGTAATCCGTCGGTTTGCTTCAGTCGCTCACCGGCGTCATTTGAGCTCTTGTGAACCGGGTAGTGACGTTCGATCGTCGCTCGTTGACACCGAGCTATGTTCGGGGACCTATCGGCAATTTTCGATGCCTACACCATAAGTCCAGACACATTCTGAGGAAGTATCACTTGATCAGGGAGATAGTTGATCACCAAGAGATCAAGATTGAAAGAGTTGACACAAAAGATAATATACAGATCCATTCACAAAGGCAATTGCTCGTACATAATTTGAAAAACTTGTTGAGCTATTGGGTATTAGATACTATAATGATTGGCCTTAGTGCAAGTGGGAGTTTGTTAGATATAGGTTTCCTACAGGCAATAATTATATATTGTAACAGGACCTATATGAATATAACATCATTGTTCAAAATAATAGTATGTTATTTTGGTTAGATTTATCTGGTATTTTTAAATACAGATAAAGTCCTTAGAATAATACTAAACTATCAAACATTTCGGATACGATCGTAATGAAGAGATCTGATTTGTCGCCAACGTAAATTTTAAAATGTTCCTAGTTGATGAAGTGTTGAAATGGGACATCATCACTTTGGTAAGACTAGTGCATACTCTATTTCTCCTTTGGAAGGATGATGATTCATCTCTTAGATCATTGATGTGAGACATCAAGATATAGTATACAGGTGACGCATTAGTGAATGAGTTGACTGAACGACTCACTGAGAACATCTAGTTGGTAATTATACTTAACTGTCAAATAGAAGTTATCAAGTGATATAGTAGTCTCATGACCTGAGGTATGAGTGCAATATCTTACATGTCAGTATAGGTGTACTTAGACTTTTACCCAACCACGGTTCTCATCGAGTTTTGCATAACGGTTCTTGTTGGGTACATCCTGAGGCATAAGTAGATATTGATATGCCAAGATGGGATTCGTCTCTCCCAGTATAGGGGGTTGATGTCATAAGATTGTTTGATATAACTATAACCAGGAAATCCTTGGCTGAGGTAAATAAGATAAACTGATTGTCAGTTTGATCTTATAGGTTATGAGTTTAATATCTACAAACTCCAATTGAGAAATTAGGGTTTGACAGTTTTCCATACCCTAGGCTTAATAGTTTGACATGGTTTGACAAAGGGACCGGACTGTACGGTATTATCACTGAGTGGGCCTGATAAAATTGTGTACGCATCTTGTCGACATTTATCACAACTTATACTCGGGTAGTCTTCACGTGTAGCTAGCACCTCTGTTGTACTTGTGGATATAATCCACAGCCGAGTTCTTAAGTTTGGCCCTAGAGTCACACCAAACGCGTACTTGAATCCTATGAAACACAATTTATAGAGTGATGTGTATGATTGATACGCATATATGATTTAACCGGATACACATAAACGGTTATGTATGTCGATAAAATCGGAATGCTATGTGCTTAGGAAATGAATTTTAGTATTTTTCCTATAAAGTTAACTTTTAGTCAACTAGTTGACTTTTTTGTCAACAGTTGACTTTTGGTCAACTCGTTGATTTTTTGGTCATATGATGACTTATTAATCAATGATTGGAAAATTATAAAATATCTTATTTATGAAATACAATATTGATTTGGTATTCTCATTTATGAAATACACATACCATATATAATGAGTCACGAGATGAGTCATTTAGTGGTACGGTTTGAGCACATGGTTTATTAGCACATGGTTTTGGAATGTAATGATTCATAAGTTGATTCATTGCATGACTCACTAGATTAATCATTGTTATGAATATCATATTTAATCAAAAGTTGATTGCTTATGGAACATTGTGTAATGGTATTTATATTCTTAATCAAAACACAATTCTGAATACTCATCACGCTAATAAAAAAAGCACTCAGTTATGAACGACACTTTCTTATGGCATTGTAGACTTGGTCATATTTATAAAGAAATACTTGGCAAGCTACATAAGCATGAATATTTAGATCCATTTGACTTTGAGTCTTATGATACTTGCAAGTCCTGTCTTAAAGGTAAAATGACCAAGACTCCATTTACGGGAACTGGAGGAAGAGTTACAAAACTCTTAGGACTGATACATAGTGATGTATGTGGTCCAATGTCTACAATGGCCAGAGGTGGCTACTCCTACTTTATTACTTTTACTGATGATTTTTTAAGATTTGGACATGTGTTTTTGATGAAACACAAGTGTGAAGCATTTGAAAAATTTATCGAGTATAAAAATAAAGTAGAGAACCAAACGAGCAAGAAAGTTAAAATTCTTCGATCGGATCGACGAGGCGAGTACTTGAGCTCAGAATTCTTAGGATTTTTAAAAGAGAATGGGATTATCTCTCAGGTTACTCCACCCTTTACACCACAGCTTAACGGCGTGTCAGAAAGGAGGAATTGTACCCTATTAGATATGGTACGTTCCATGATGAGTAACGCTGAGTTACCTTTTTCATTCTGGGGGTATGCGTTGGAAACAGCAGCACACTTACTGAATAAGGTTCCAAAACCTCCATATGAGATATGGTATGGGATAAAACCACATCTTAATTATATTAAGATTTAGGGATGTCATGCTTATGTAAAAAAGCAAGATCCCAAAAAGTTAGAGGCACAGTCAGTATTGTGTAAATTTGTAGGATATCCAAGGAATTCCCGAGGATATCAATTCTACCACTTCGATCAACAAAAGATAATTGTTTCTCGGTATGCTACCTTCTTGGAGAAGGAATTTCTTAAAAAAGAAATTAGTAGGAGCATGGTAGAACTGGAAGAAATTTCAGAGATACAAATCAATACTGATAATTTATTAGAACCAAAAAATTCAGTTGTACCAGAAGAACCTCAACCACTCCGCAGATATCCAAGGCGATCTCATGCACCTAAAAGACAATATAATTTTCTCATTAAAGGTAGCATATTAGATCATGTCATAGATGATGACGAACCTTTGAGTTATCAGCAAGCATCTCAGAGTAGGGACTCTGTTGCTTGGCATGATGTAATAAAATCCGAAATAGACTCTATGTACACCAACGAAGTATGGATCTTAGACAATGCTCCCAAAGGGGTGATAACCATAGGTTGCAAATGGTTGTTTAAGAAAAAGTTTGGTGTAGATGGGAAAGTAGAGACTTTTAAAGCTAGACTGGTAGCTAAAGGTTTTCGTCAAAAACCTGGTTTGGACTACGATGAAACCTTTTCTCTTGTGGCTATGCTAAAGTCTATTCGGATCTTACTAGCTATAGCTGCTCACTATGACAACGAGATCTGGCAAATGGACGTCAAAACTGCATTTCTAAATGGTGATTTAGAAGAGTGCATATATATGTCTCAACCAAAGGGATTTGTAGTCAGTGGGCGCAGTGGAAAAGCATGTAAGTTGCTTAAAGCCATTTATGGACTAAAACAAGCATCACGGAGATGGAACATCTGTTTTGTTGATATTATCAAAGAGTTTGGTTTTATCAAAAATCCAGATGAACCATGTGTGTATAAAAGGTTAAATGGGAGTATAGTATCGTTTCTTATTTTGTATGTAGACGATATACTCTTAATCGGTAATGACATACCGTCATTACAAGCGGTTAAAATTTGCCTATCAAAAAGATTCTCCATGAAAGATTTAGGTGAAGCATCATGTGTACTTGGTATTCAGATCTATAGAGATAGATCTAAAAGGATGTTAGGATTATGGCAATCTAGATACATTGGCAAAGTTCTAAAACGGTTTAGCATGGAAAATTCCAAGAAAGATTTTGTACCTGCATCTCCTGGAATCTCGCCCTCTAAAAAGATGTCTCCCCAGACAGATGAAGGGAGGAAAGGCATGAGTCAAATTCCTTATGCCTCGGCAGTAGGATCGATCATGTATGCCATGTTATGTACTAGACCGGATATCGCTTATTCACTCAGTTTGCTAAGTAGATACCAATCTAATCATGGAGAAGAGCATTGGAAAGCGGTCAAAAATATACTTAAGTACCTGAAAATGACTAAAGATTTATTTTGATATATGGTAAAAGTGACCTCCAAATGGAGGCTTTTTCCGACTCTAGCTTTTAGAGCGATATCGATGATAGTAAATCTGTTTCAGGATATATTTTTACCCTCAATAGAGGGGCTATCAGTTAGAAAAGTTCCAAGCAGGACACAGTAGCTGACTCTACTATGGAAGCCGAATACATTGCGGCAAATGATGCAGCCAAAGAAGCCGTCTGGATGAGAAAGCTCCTTTCAGAGCTGGAAGTTGTTCCCACCATTTAAGATCCAGTATCTTTATACTGTGATAGTAATACTGCAATAGCTCTGACAAAGGAACCCCAGTCTCACCATAAGTCCAGACACATTCTGAAGAAGTATCACTTGATCAGGGAGATAGTTGATCGCCAAGAGATCAAGATTGAAAGAGTTGACACAAAAGATAATATAGCAGATCCATTCACAAAGGCAATTGCTCGTACACAATTTGAAAAACTTGTTGAGCTATTGGGTATTAGATACTACAATGATTGGCCTTAGTGCAAGTGGGAGTTTGTTAGATATAGGTGCCCTGCAGGTATTAATTGTATATTGTAACAGGACCTATATGAATATAACATCCTTGTTCAAAATAATAGTATGCAATTTTGGTTAGATTTATCTGGTATTTTTAAATACAGATAAAGTCCTTAGAATGATACTAGACTATCAGGCATTTCGGATATGATCGTAATAAAGAGATCTGATTTGTCGCCAACGTAAATTCTAAAATGTTCCTAGTTGGTGAAGTGTTGAAATGGGACATCATCACTTTGGTAAGACTAGTGTATACTCTATTTCTCCTTTGGAAGGACGATGATACATCTCTTAGATCATTGATGTGAGACATCAAGATATAGTATACAGGTGACTCATTAGTGAATGAGTTGACTGAACGACTAACTGAGAACATCTAGTTGGTAATTATACTTAACTGTCAAATAGAAGTTCTCAAGTGATATAGTAGTCTCATGACCTGAGGCATGAGTGTAATATCTTACATGTCAGTATAGGTGTACTTAGACTTTTACCTAACCACAGTTCTCATCGAGTTTTGCATAACGGTTCTTGTTGGGTACATGCCGAGGCATAAGTAGATATGGAGATGTCAAGATGAGATTCGTCTCTCCCAGTATAGGGGGTTGATGTCATAAGATTGTTTGATATAACTATAACCTGGAAATTCTTGGCCGAGGTAAATAAGATAAACTGATTGTCAGTTTGATCTTTTAGGTTATGAACACATTTCACTCTATAAATATGAGCTCTCATGGAAAGGCTAATAAAAAATTGGTTAAGTGTTTTTCTTCATAAGAGAATAAAAGAGAGCTCTCCTCTTACTAAATTCTAGCAATCTTGAGTAAGAGGAAGTAGTAGGATTTTATAGTACCCCCGCGTGGATATCTTACCTTGTGTCTCATGAAGACTCTGATTTTATCAAGCCCACTTGAAGATTTGGAGATCCACTACGAGGAGATTTTCTACTACAAGGAGCAAGAGCTAAGGGTTGCTCGATCTTCCATCGAATCACACTTCGAAAGTATGACTTTCTAACTCTTGAATGCTCTCTTTAATATAAGGATTATGTTAGATTTAATTAAGATGGTCCTATAATGTATTTTATGCTCTCTACATGCATAGCATAGTTATACATATAGTCTTCCGTTGCATATTTTGCATGTATTTAGCACGAATTTCCTTCAATAAGAACTTAGAGTCACAACCGGATGTGATGGATTTTGGTAGTCCATGAAGGCGAACTATCTCCCGAAAGAAAAGATTAGCAATGTGGCTAGCATCTGCTGTCTTCTTGCATGAAATAAAATACACCATCTTCGAAAACATTTCAACCATAACAAAAATAGAATCTATACCTCGTTGAGTTCTAGTCAGTCCTAACACAAAGTCTATAGAGATATCATGCCATGGTGCATTAGGAACAGGTAAAGGTGTATACAATGTCGTATTCTGAGATTGGCCCCTAGCAACTTGACAAACTGGACAATGTCGTACATATTTTTCAACTCCATTCTTCAGCTGAGGCTAGTAATATTGCTCTTCATTAGAAGCAATTGTCTTGTCTCACCTCAAGTGTCCTCCTAGCCCGCCCGCATGAAGGTCTCGAATTTTTTGCTCATTTAGTGAACTCTGGGGTATGCACAACTGATCGCCTTGAAATAAATAACCATCCTGAATATGAAAGCCTTTGACTGATTTATTTTGTTGGCAGTTGTCCCAAATCTCCTTAAAGTCTTCATCCTCAACATACAACTCCTTTAGGTACTAAAATCCAATCACTTCTGCCGGCAAAGTCACCAACAAACTAGCTCTCCGACTGAGTGTATTTGCAACCTTATTCTCCTGCCTGGATTTGTGCTTCAAAACAAAGGTGAAACGCTACAGATACGTGATCCAACGAGTATACACACGGTTGATGGTAGTCTTACTATTAAGGGACTTCAGGGCTTGATGATCAGTATTAAGCTGAAACTCTCAGCAAGATCAAATAGTGCTCCAAATACTTAAAAGACTAAACTATGGCACATAACTCTAGCTCATATGTGGTCCATGTTTGCTGAGCTTCATTGAGTTTCTCACTATAGAAAGCAACTAGACATCCTTCTTGAGATAAAACACCTCCAATTCCTATGATTGATGCATAACAATCAACTTCAAACACCTTTTGAAAGTCTGAAAGTGTAAGTACTAGTGTGGTGGATAATTTCTCCTTGATTAATGCAAAGCTATGATCCACTTCTACTCCCCAATTAAACTTACCTTTCTTCATGCATTCAATGATAGGAGCTACAATACTACTAAAATTTCTGACTAATCTCCTATAAAATGCTGCTAGGCCATGAAAACTACGAACCTTTTTAACAGTCTTTGGTGTAGGCCAATCTCAAATAGCACGCACTTTCTCTTCATCAACATGGATGCCCTATTCACTAACGACAAAGGCTAGGAATACAAAACTACTGGTCATAAAGTTACACTTCTTCAGATTGATGTACAACTTGTTCTCCTACAAAACTGTTAGTACCTCCCTCAAGTGGTCCAGATGTGTTGTTTTGCTCTGGCTATAAATCAGGATATCATCGAAGTAAACTACAATGAACTTGCCGATAAAGGGTTTTAATACCTAATTCATCAAATGCATAAAAGTGCTATGAGAATTAGAAAGGCCAAAAGGCATGACTAACTGTTCATATAGGCCTTCTAGTCTCTTGAAAGAAATCATCTACTCATCTCCTTCTCTAATCCGAATCTGATGATATCCACTCTTGATATCTATCTTAGAGAACACTTTTGATCAAAACAACATATCTAACATGTCTTCCAGCCGTGGGATAAGAAATTAATACTTCACGGTGATCTTGTTGATAGCCCTACTATTCACAAATGTATGCCACTCTCCATTCTTTTTCGGGACTAGTAACGCTGGCACGGCACACGAACTCATGCTAAGTCATATAAGGCTTTTCTAGACGAGGTCATCCACCTGCTTTCGTAAAATCTTACCTTTCTTTTGGCTCACTCGATAGTGTGGCAAAATTTGGTAGCTGAGATCCTGGAATGAGGATGATCTGATGTTGAACGTCTTGAAGCATTAGTAACTCAGAATGAGGATCATCGGGAAAAACAGCATCGAATTGCTGCAAGAGGGTCTATACTTCAGGTGGAATTTTGGTGGTGGCAGAATCATCTTTTCCCGAGACAGCAAGAGAATAAACCTCATCGGATTATTTCACATCTTTCATAAAATTTTTATTATGAATGACCAAAAAAGTCTTCTTTTCTGCAACATTGGTTTTGATAGGCCCCTTCTCGGTTAGAGGCTTGAGCATAATTCGTCGACCATTCTTCTTAAATATATAGACATTATCCTTTCCCCTATGCGTGGCATCAACATCAAACTGCTATGGTCTGCCTAACATCATATGACATGCGTCCATCTTAACTACATCACACAATGCCTCATCGATACATGTTCGGCCAATGGAAAAAGATAATTGACACACCTCATCAACCTTCACGTCATTACCCTTATGAATCCAACCGATCTTATAAGGAGCAGGGTGCTTCTCCGTCTTCAAACCTAATTTCTCCACCATGCATAAAGAGACAGTACTCTCACTGCTCCTACTATCAATGATGACATCACAGATCTTCTGTTTCACTATGCATCTCGTTCGGAAAATGTTATGCCTATGTGGTGGTTTTTCTGTCTTTGGGGCTAATAATAATCACCGCAGAACACATGAGAGTTATTCCCCATCATTATCAGGATCTAATCCACCATCATAGTCTACAGCATTGTCATGGTCTACATCCTCGTCTCCGTGATCTACCATACT
>BQKN01051610.1:0-12058 GCA_022839385.1 Asparagus kiusianus | reverse complement strand
GGGAGGGTCATTGAATTATAACTTCTCTCGATCTATGTGAAAAGTCCTCTATTTGTATCTTTCATTTGTTGACAGGAAAGTCGTTGGATTTTAACTTTCTTTGTCAATATGTTGATGGAATCTTGATAATGATTAGTTATCTATTATGATTTTTAGACAACCTATAGAACCCCCTCCAAAGTTTTCAAAAGTTTGCGGTTGAATAGGATGAATTGTCGGAATACTTTGGATCCCGAGATATTGTTGCTTGATCATTCACTCTGTCTGATTTGAAGACCTCATGAACTTGGTTGTCGGAATTTAGTGATTCAACTTCCTTAAACCAAATAAGGTAACTTTTGTGTCTTGATGACAATGAACTTAGTCAAACAAGCCAATGCTCATTGTTATTGAGCCAAACAAGGATGAAGATGATAACGAACTTGTCTGGATCCTTAAGATACTCCACTCAATCTATGATGAGGTGTATTCTTCGGATTTCGTATGGGTCCTTGAGATACTCCACTCGATCTGCGATGAGGTGTATTCTTCGAACTTTGCATGGATCCTTAAGATACTCCACTCGATCTGCGATGAGGTGTATTCTTTGGATTTTGTCCGGATCCTTAAGATACTCCACTCGATCTGTAATGAGGTGTATTCTTCGGATTTTTTCTGGATCCTTCAGATACTCCACTTGATCTGCGATGAGGTGTATTCTTCGAATTTTGTCTGGATCCTTCAGATACTCCACTCGATCTGTGATAAGGTGTATTCTTCGGATTTTGTCTGTATCCTTTAGATATTCCACTCGATCTACGATGAGATGTATTTAATTATCCAGAAAATTCTTGTAGACATTGATGTGTTGGCTTTCTTGTTTTGATGATGATTTACAAACAATTTACCACTAATGTTGTTTGTCTAGTGTTTGTGCATTCCTATGTATTGTAGACAAACAACGTCATTGGAGGATGAATGGATTACGCCATAACGATCATATCCAATGGAGGTTGGAGGAATTGTGGAGTGAAGCAACGTACAATTCAAGTTAAAGATCAAGTTTAAGCTTCATCCGCAAAGTGTACCAAGTCAAGCTTATTGAAGATCAAGATCTAGCTTGGGTAACTTAGTTTAGGTTTTATATTATGTGTGTTAAGTACCTTAAGCTCAATATCATATACACACACGTATTTGGTTTCTATGTATATATATAGTTATATATATACATGCATGGTTTTGGGTTTTCATGTTTACAAATATGAACTTACATATTTCATATTTATTATTGTGATTTGGTTTAACTACTTAGATATGAAACAAATATATTTTCATATAAATACTCATATGTTTTACTTTCTATTGTATTTGTAAATCTGTTGTATTCTTAGTTTTTGGACTTAACAATAATTATATACATATTTTATTAAGTCTACATAATTTTTGTGTAAAGTTTTAAAACATGGTTTAGCCAAAATGTCAAAACTCATATGTTCATATTTTCATGTTTTGGACTATTTTGCAAAATAATGATATTTTTCATTTGGGAAGTTTTATATAATCATTGTGTAAAGTTTTATATTTTTTGGAATTTGTTTGATATTTTTAAACAGTGTTTTAAAATCAGAAAAACAGTTTTCAGCACTTCTTTTTCATATATCAGTTCACGATCGACCGCGCCTGAGATCTTTTGTCAGTTAGTAGCAGAGAGTTTCCCGATCGACCGTCACGGTCGACTGTGAGTTTAAAATTTCCCACAGTCGACGAGGCGGTCGACCGCCAGCTTTCAAACCCTCTGTTCAGCCTTTTTTATGCCTCGCGGTCGACCGTAAGAATTCCACGGTCGACCGCCGATTTGACCGTTGGTTTCCAACGGCTATTTTTCTGAGCTGTTTGCTTTGGGATTTTTTGTCTTTTGTTTGGGGTTTTTGGCTGAGGTTTTGGGAGGCTATAAATACCCCTATTGATCTCAGTTCTTACATATCTATGAAGTTTTTAAACAAGGGTTTAAACAAGGTTTTAAGTTTGTTTTGTTTAAGTTTGGGGTTTTTACAAAGAGGAGCTTACATCAGTTGTTGAGGAGTTCATCTTTAATATATCATCATCCTCTCTTTGTGTTTATAGAGAAGTTTTCTAAACTCTTATCTAGCTTTACTTTTGCATAGTTATTTGATTATCATTCTTTAAAGCTAGTTTTTATATTGAGTTTGGATTTGATTTTATCTCATTGTTACACACACCCACTTGAGCTTATTATATTTGCATACATAGTATATTAGGGTTGTGAAAGATTGTAACATTGAGTTGTGCTTAATTATGTTCTCCCCTTGTATGAGAGAACAAATCATTTATTGTTACATTGTGAGTGTTGTAAGGTTTTCGGTGAGCTAGAAAACCGAGTATATTGTGAAGTTTTCGGTGAACTAGAAAACCGAGTGTGAGGAGTGAACGTTGTTCGGTGAACATTGAAAACCGACACTGTGAGGTGTAAACGTTATTCGGGTGAGCGTAGAAAACCCGGTTGTGATAGTGGATTTGTTCCCGGGAGTGGGGAGCGGAGACGTAGGACGGAAGGTCCGAACTCTGTGATCATATTGTGTGTTTGAGTTTGCTTTGGCGCACTTAATCTTATGTTTATATTTCTTGTCGCCATTGTCCATAGCTCATTATTTATATCTACCACTATCTAGTTCATTTTGTTTACTCTTGTATTAGTTTATATATCCTTGTATATATATTTCATCATATAGGATATATCTCATTGTTTACATTGCTTATCCTTGCATATATCATATAGTATACCTCTTTGCTAGGATATATCACCTTGTGTATATTGCATATTCTTACACATAACTCTTTGTATATCTATCTTGCAAAAATATATTTGTTAATTAGTTTTAATTGGCATAAAATCGGATTAGATTAGCATAAGACCCTAATCACCCCCCTCTAGGGTCTAACATGATGAACACTTATCACGTAGCTGCGGGCGTAATAACGAAGCTATCATAGAAATGCTAACTTCAAACTTGTCATTGAGGTCTTCTTTAGTGAAGTTGAGTATCTTTTGGCTTTGTTAATCATAGTAGAAATGATAAGCCCTTCAGAAGAATGAGTTACTTGACAGATCGAACTCGATGATTTCAATCATCACTGATTGTAATCTATCCTTAGCCTTTCTTTATTTATTTGAAGCTATGTCGTAGCCCTATTTGTCAAAAAGTTCATTTTGAGGCGTTAAAACGCACAGGTGGACTTTTGTACTTGATACTTGAAACACAGAGACGAACTTTGCATTCAGAAGTTCAACCAACACTAACGCAGAGATCGGGTTTAGGTGGATTCTTGCCTAGAATCTTATCCTGATTTGACAGCTCACAGCTATCTTATAAACAAACCGCTGTGGTCAAATCAAGAATCATTCGACTCTTGCTTCTGTTCCTCTCCGAAAGACTAAATGAAAAAATTTTCGTTTTAAATCCGACTCGCCTGTTCATCTTCTCCGATCGTCGCCTCTAATGGATCCCAGGAAGAAGACTGTTTCTCGTCCTAAATCCGTCGTCGTCGTTGCTCAAAGTTCGCTACCAGCTTCGGACGCTGGCGGTGCTGTAGTCCCGACCGATGCGCTGCCGCTGCCAGTTCCTCTCGTCGGTGGTGAGTGTTGATTTTTATCGCCATAAAACTTTCTTCGGCAAGTTCTGATCAACGAGGAACCTCGTTTTGAGGTTGTAACACAGAGTTGGGCATTTGTGTTTAGAATTTGAAGCGTTGGGGTCCGACTTTTGCATTCGAATTTTGTAACGCATAGCTTAGACTCTGTGTTTGAGTGTTTAATGTAAGATCTGAACTGTACGTTTGGGTGCCCGACACAAAGTTTGACCTCTGCGTTAAAAAAATATTTAATGTAGGGTCTGAACTGTGCATTTGAATATTTAACACAAAGTTTAATTTATGTGTTAATAATATTTGATGCAGGATCTGAACCGTGCGTTTGAATGTTAAACGCAAAGTTTGATTTCTACTTAATAATATTTGACGTAGGATCTGAACCGTGCATTTGGATGTTAAACGTAGGATCGGACTTCTGTGTTAAGATATTTGATGCAGATTTTGAACTCTGTGTGTGTCCTGTTTTTCAAGAAGTTCAACCTCTGTAATTAAATAAGGTCTCTTTCGTTTCATTTTCATGCTAACTGATTGAGTACCTTTCTTTTTTGTAGTGCCTTACACCCATGAGCCTCACTCTTCATCATCACTTTGGGTGTGAGGGCGGCGTGGATTCAAACATGAAATTTACTCTACGTCAAGAACTCCTAATTTTTCAAGATATTGACAAAGAACGTGTCACTCTAATCACCCAGGATAGCCCTTCTACACTTAGGATTTTGGTTACAGATGCCAAGTTTGAAACCGAGTCCCATAAGAAGCTAACCAAGCCAGCATTTTTGTTTAGAGATCATGTTACCATCCAGAAAGAAATCGTACACGGTGGCCATTACAAGTGGTTGAGGTAAATAGGAGGTCACCGCTTCTTTCTTCCCGAGATGCCTAGGATGTTCCCTATCTCCTATTATCAATGTGCCTTCGTCCCTCGACATATGAATTGGAACCTTGTTAGAGAGTAGGATGGGGTAGTCGTTTGGGCTTTGAATTATACAGGCGTACACACCGTCGGTTACAACTGACATGTGTCAGCCTTAGAACCATGTTTATTCTCCAGGGGATATCCTGTACGAGAAACAGCTAGTCCAGCTAACACTTTCATGCGGAGATTTTTGGCTGTGAAAGGGGACTTCCCATATTCAGTATTTAGAACTCCCGGATGGGTACATTTCACCAGGACAGGGTGGTGGACAAGGATGACAGAATTTGTGAGAGGGGCCGTTAGCTCGCTCTGGACTTGGTTTCCTTATAATGGCTACCAGATATGATATTGATTATAACTACTATAAATTTTTTGCTATTCTGGAGAGGTACAATCCAGAGACATGTACATTCTTTACTCCGGTAGGGGAATTAGGTTTGCTCTCCATGAGACGTATGATGTTTCTGGTCTTCCCTTTGGAGACTTACCCTATGAAGAGCTCATCCCAGGGTCGAATGAGCTTAGGATTTTGAAGGAGACAAGCCCTGAGGTATATGATACCTTATGAAAAGTGATGTGTCATTTTTAAATCTGCACTCAACTGACGGGGACACGAGGACGTGGCATAAAACAGTTGTCTTGGGCTGAATATCTCTTTCAGAATCTATCTCACAAAGTTGATGCTGTGTCTCGTCGGAGTGTGAGCACCCCTGAGACTATCCAAGCTTTGGTCAATGATGCAACTATTCATTATGTCAACAAGGGATTGGAATATGACTTCCCAGCTCAGACTAAATTCGAAAGCTTCCACCATCAAGCTGCCACTCCTATTTCTGATATGACCTTGCTGGCAGGTATCCTCATACTGTGGCTGAAACAATGTGTTATCCCCACCAGGCCGATAGATGCTGTAGTAATAGAGGTAGTCTACCCAGCTATTCTCTTAGCCCATGTGAGGCTCGTGAATTTACTTTCGGCTATGACACGCTGTTTGCAGCATGGTTTAAGGGAGTTGTGCCTTGAATTCATTCAGGTGAAAGAGATAGGAACTGGAGAGAAGAAAATTTTGATAACTTCTAACCCTCGAGTACCCTTGCCGTATACTTATTTGATGCCGTAGTATGTATCCCATTGTCCTCATTTAATGAGCGCGCCATCTTGCTCAGACGACAGATTCGTCCCCTTCTTGCAGAGATTGGAAGGAGCTACCTAGAAGGGTACTTACGTGGTAAGGGTTCGTCAAATTTTATCGAGAGACCTCAACTATCAGATATTCCGCTGCTTCCCAGAATTTGAAGGCGGGAGTGTAGGCGTATAAAATTGCCTATAGGTCCCTTAGCATAGCTCGGCACGATGATTCGACAAATCAACGGACGTTCGAGGCGACGAGGCACGCAAGCAACGGAATACGTTCGCACAAGGAACCAATCCAACGGTTCGGAAAGTCAACGAGTCGTCCAACAACAAAATGGATTTGTACTCAAACACCGAGGTAGGAATACTACCGAATAAAGACCCGGGCTATCAAATCAAAGTCCGGACAAATCAAACGAAGAACCGAAAGACGGAAAACAACCGAACAACGGGAAACGACACACCCGGGGGGACTCGGCCGAAACCGAGCCACCCTAAGGTGGCCGGTCTCCCCCCCTCTCTCTTGTGCACAAATGCACAGTTCAGAGAGCCCTATAAATAGAGGGGGTGGTTGTTCATTTGAGAGGACTTTTTGTTGAACTTCTGAAGAGCCGAAACTCTGCCGGATTGTGATCTCACCTCGGAGTTTTGAAGGCTTGAAGCTTGGACACTTGGATTCGATTCTTGGCGAGCACCCGCACCAAACAAGGCAGGACTTCGAAGGAACCTAATCCTCAGATCTACGTCGTTCTACTCCGGATCTAAGCTTGGTTCTTAGATCCCGAGATTCGAGCGGTCGTTTCCTTGGTGAAACGATCCCTCCCGGCTATTATCTCCTTGGTGGGATAGTACCCGTAATACATCGTAGATCTGCTTGGATCCAAATCTCGTGGTGGTCCACGGTACACAACCCCGGTGCAGGCAAACAACCCACAAAGCGAGTGACCGGATAACAGGAGCTCACGATCTGTTCGACAAATAAGGAAAGTTGTAATTTTTCTTTGTTTTCTTTGATTTTCATTGTAACCGGATCTTATAAAAAGACCGGATCTCTGTAACGCAAAAAGCTATTAATTGAGTGCAATGACATCGACAATGAAGAAAAGTTTGGTTTTTCCCGCGAACAATCTGGCGACCACAGTGGGAGCCACCGATCTCACTGCCAAGATCGGAGCGTCGCAGCCACGGATCTCGATCCCGGTCATGGAGGAGGTCGAGTATGAGTTCGACCAATAGAAGTACGAGGAGTACGTGTCCTCGTCCGGATCTACCTCCTCCCCCAAGTCCAAGAAGTCCTAGAAGTTCTCCTCCAGGAGAAAAGTCCGTTGGTGCGAAGAAGTTGAAGCCACCAACGATGACCTCACCCCAATCGACGCCGAAGTTGCGTTGAGTGAGGCCCTACCGACCTCTAAGCAGGTCAAGTCCGCCATTGAAGGCGTGGTGACTCTCTCCAAGAGAGCCCGCCAGAGGCAGCGTCAACGCCTCGCGAAGCAATTCGCCAAGGCTATGGAGTCCATTGACGGGGTCCGCTACCATGCGGATCTGAAGAACAAACGAGGCAAACAGCCTCAACAACAAGTGAAGGGTGGTTCCTCCAAACCATCGACTATGGAGTGGGTCCGTGTCAAACGGAATCGCTCGACTCTGGAGGAACGTATCCGCAAACGCCGCGCTTTATCGGCGCAAGCACTGGCCAAAGCTGAAGAAGCCCGTCGGAAGCTGCAGAAGGAGGTGGTCAAGAAGCCACCATCAACTCGCAAAGTTTGGAGGCCCAAGTCTGAAGCATCGGTTCAGGCCAAAGAGCAAAACCCGCAGCCTCCGAAGATTCAACTTCCGGCGAATCAACTCAAATCGCCGGTGATTTTCGCAATTGCTCCGGGAGATCCCGTAGGACCATCCCAGAAGAAGAAGTCAGTTTTGGAGCGTCTCGGTCCAATTTCCAAGGAACGAGGCAAAGCTCCGGTCCAAGAACGCTTGGGGCCAATGAAGAAGCCCCAAACGATGCAACACGCTGGGGGTCGCCGCAACCCTCAACACTTGGAGAAAATTGTGGCACCCAAGCGCACAACTTTGCGCATCGAAGTGCAAGAGCCCGCTGAAGGTTCACGCCTACAAAGGCGCGTTTTAAGGCGTGTGACTCTGGATGGTCCGAAGAAGACAATTCATCCTCAGAAGGAAACGTTGTCATCTGATGACGACAACGTTATACCTGAGAGAGCGTGCCAACACACGATAGGTTGCTCCAACCTTCAAATGGACGAGCTGTACTATCGTACTGGGGGTACGAGTAAATCCAGAAAGAGGAGCCCTCGAAGGTTTGAGACTCAGTGTCCTTGCTCGAAGCTCATTCGGGCGGTACTATCGGAGTGCAACTGTGTCAAGGCAGTTCCCGAGAGAGTTTCTGTGTTCGAGAGACTCAGCACTGAAACGCCAAAGCCCAGGCATAGGCGTTTCCAACGAAGAACAAGGGTCGAAGACGGTGAACGTTCAAGGGTCACCGCCAATATGACCAGCACAGGAATATCGGCTCAGGATAACCCCGAGGTGATTCCAGAAGTACCCCGACGGGTAATTCGTCTTCAGTCCGGGCTATCATTCGCGCGACGTATGGTAGGGTCCGAACAAGAGTACCTTCGGGAGATGAAGAATCAGATGCTGGCTCAGCAGTGGCGTCTGATAACATCGTGTCCAGTGAAGGACAAGCCCGTGAGTCGTTTATGATAAGCGCGGAGCAAGTGGCCAAGATGCTTGAAGATGCCATGGCCAAACAACAGGAAAGCTTTAGGTTCGAAATGCAGATGGCCATACAGAACATGAGAGAGATGCATGACCAACAAATCCAAGCATTGAGGAACCAACAAGGCGAACCAAGTCGTCCTAACCAGAACAACCTGGAAGATGAGGACACAAATGAAGCTCGCAATGCTAACAACCCTCCCATCAACCCAGGGGGTGGTAACGAGAATGCTAGCGAAGACACAGGTGAAAGCCTAAAAATTAAAAATCTCGAGAGCAAGATCAACACATTGATCTCTGCTCAAGAGACGAAAAAGACGGGCATTCCTTGTCCATACCCAAGAGAGTGGGAATCAATCCCATATCCGGCGAAGTTCAGTCTAATTAACTTCACGCCGTTTAATGGGATGGGTTCACCCACTCAGCATTTGATTTATTTTAAATCACACTTGGGAGTCATCTCTGGTAATGAGCCTCTGATGGTACGGTCATTCGTCGGCACTCTTCACGGAGCTGCCTTCGATTGGTATCGTCGCCTCAAGCCAGGAAGCATAAACAGCTGGGACGACATGGAGACTAAGTTCCTCGCGAACTTCTTCGACGACGACACCGAAATCTCTATCGGATCGTTGCTCGATGAGAAGCAGAAAGACGGGGAGCTAGTCGACACCTTCGTCAAGAGGTTCCGCAACAAGACGATGAATTGTCGGGACCCAATCACCGAGGAATTCATCCTCCAGACCTGCCACAACAACCTTTCGCTGGATGTGTTGGAAGCAATGGGCACCGCACCATCCAAGACCTGGAAGGATTTGAAAGTCCGAGGGGAGCAAGCTGAGCGGTTCCTCAGGAGAAAGAAGGCGGAGAGAGGCCAACCGGCAACAAATCCTCCGAAGCAGAACTTCAACCAAAAAGGGAAAGGTAAAGCTCATGCTAATGCCGTTGATGCTAACCAAACTTTTCAATTGTAACCTCAGCAACAACAGCAGCAGCAACGAGCGCCACAACAGTCGCAGCCACATTGGCAGCAACGGTCTCAGAAGCAAAAGTCTTCGAAGCCGAGGTTTCCCAAAGTCTACTCCTTCAAAGATGATGAAGTTCCCGGCATATTTAAGTATTTACTGGAGAACAACAAAATCCAGCTGCCGGCAATCGTAGATCACGAAGGAGCCACCAAGGTGACGGACCTAAAGTACTGCGTGTACCACAGAGCGGTCCACCACCCAACGAAGTCTTGCTACCACCTCAAGGACAAGATCCAGGCATTGATCGACGTAGGGGTCATAACTCCGAAACCGACTAAGAATGTGGGAGCAAACGCGGTGTCGATTAGTTTTGGATCAGTACCTACAGCTTGGTTTGAGCCGAAGCGTGTCACCAAAGTCGGGATGAAGACGGTGAATGACGACCCGCACGGACAACGCCAAAAGGGACTTGTGCCTCACACAGCCCCAAACGGTGAAATTCTCTGGGTGCACCCCGACCTGATTGAAGATAAACAATGGGCCGGATCGTCATCCAAGAAAAAGTCCAAAGGGAAAGGCAAGTCTTGTTACGGAGTTTCTGCCATCCCAGGAGAAGATGACGAAAGAATCCTCGCTTTCCTACTTTTCGACGAGGAACAGGAGGTCTTTGCGACCCGGAGTGGAAATGAATACCACTTCAAATATCCATCCCCTGGCAATCAATTTGCTGAGCAGGGGGTGACAAAACGAGGACCAGCCAAGACTCTCACAGAGCTGGGGGTGATTACGGTTCCAAAACCGGTTGAAGATTCTCGACGACAGCCGGTAGATAAGCAGAAAGAAAAGAGGCCCGAGGAGGTACAGAATCCGAAGCAGTCTCGTTTCAGTCGTCCGATTGGAAAAGATAAACCGGAGAGTTCAAAAAATCCGCGTGTCTTCGACATCATGGCTCAGCTGGCCAATATTCCTGCGCGGATAACGCTGTATGAGTTGCTGCGGCTATCTAAGGAAACTAGAGAAGCCTTGCAAGAGGCCTTGGCCGATTCGGAAGCATTCCTCACTAGAATCAAGCCAGCTCCCGAAGAACTGGAAATGTTAGCCCAACAATGCAATGTGGCAGCCAAGAACATTCCCTGCATCACCTTCACCAAAGAGGATATGTAGACGAAGAATTCAAATCATGATCGGCCCTTGTACTTCGTCGGGTACATCGGCTCCAGCGAAGTCAACCGAATCCAAGTGGATCCGGGTTCCGCTGTGAGTATTATGCCACTTCGCCTAATGCATAGCCTTGGCATTCCAGTCAGCAAGTTGGCGTCTACATGCACAGTTATTTACGGATTCAACACCAGCGGGTCAAGACCTTTGGGAAAAATCCGGATAAAGTGCCAAATGGGCGATCTGAAGACGGAGGTCACGTGCTACGTGATTGATGCTGAGACATCCTATAACTTACTATTGGGTCGGCCTTGGATCCATAGTAATGTTATAGTTCCCTCCACTCTACATCAGTGTTTGAAATATATCGACACTGATGGAAGAGTTAGGACGGTGGTCGCGGATAAACAACCATTCAAAGGGTATGAGAATTACTTCACAGATTCTCTCCTTTATGGTAACGAATCCGATACGGGACCATCGATCCAAGGCACGGACAGCGGAGAAGAAGCTGATTCCGAGGCCGGATTCGATTACAATGGTGGTTTTGTTTTGAATGACATTGTACCCTTTGTAATCAATCTCGACGACGAACAGTCGTCAGATGGCGGTTGTAACTGGCAACTTGCCGATATTGAAATAAATCGTGATTTAGAGTATTCCTTGTCTCTTGATGATGCGATAAAGGGATTATATGATAATCCCGATTTATGTATGCCGTTCCGATCGTCTTATGTCACAAAGAAGCGTCTCCAGCATTCTTTCGGATTATTCCTGCCAAAACAGGAGGACAAAAAGAAGTGATTTATGGTAAAGGAGAAAATCTTCCATTGCCAGATCATTTCCTAAGAGAAGATGAAGATGATGACAAGTCTGGTCTGCACTTATCTAAGTATAGTCCGGAAGCACGTACGCTCATGGAAAAACAAGGGTACGACTTTACACTCGGAGAGGGTTTATACTTCGATCGAGGTTCCCGTGTCCCAGTCAAAGCGGCATATGTCCCAAAAGGGAAACCGGATAATTATTACCGTCACAAGAGAGGCCTAGGCTATGTCTCATCAGATGACGAATGTGGTTGGCAAATCACCGATCAAATTGCTAACAAAGCTAAGGATGGGTACTTGCCAGACTCTTCAGCTGAGGATTCCGACACAAGTTTGGGAGAAATGTTCAAGACCTTGATGTTGAACATGACTACAGCTGATACGTCTACGATGGAGGACGACGATCAAATGCAAACGTGGGAGGACCCATGGGTTCATCACCTAAACATGCAGTATGGTGATAGGTTCGAACAGAGAGAGCCACCCACCGAAGACGAAGTAGTCCAGATCAATATGGGTGATGAAGCCAATCCAAAGCCCATATTCATCAGTGGTAGTCTCCCCTCAGATGAGAAGGAAGAGTTAATTGCCTTGATCAAAGAGTACATTGATGTCTTCGCCTGGAACTATGAAGACATGCCAGGGCTTGACCCCAATGTGGCAATGCACCGCCT
>BQKN01051608.1:1974-12213 GCA_022839385.1 Asparagus kiusianus | reverse complement strand
GAATTAGAATTCTAAGGGCAACTGTATTCATTGCAACCATTGCATAACAAATTTCATGAGTACAGGCTCTCTAAACTTCAGTGGATGAGGACTTTCGCTAGAAACTATTTTTATTCTTTAAAATTGCTTTGAGATGTGTACTGATGTGCGACGAGTCTTAAGAAAAAGATAATATTGATGCGTACACACATTAATACACATCAATACAGAGGCATGTTGATGTGTCATAGACATCAAAACTATCTTTTTTAAGATCACACATTTTAAAGCAAATCGAAGAGATAAAAATATTGGTGGACGGAACTCCAAATCAGATTAAGTTTACTAGAGTTTTCACTAAAATTTTAGACACTCTTCCGCACATCAAACTATGATCTCATGAAGGCTAAGCAGAAATCACAATCTTGAACAGGGGGATCACCAAGAGAAAGATTAGCCAACTCCCTTCTTAAGGCCTTTCCAGTTGCTGATTTTGGTACCGAGTTAACAAATACAACCTTGCGTATCTTCTTATAAGGAGCAACCTTGAAAATCAAAAGACAAAAAGTTACTTATGTTTTTTTTAAAAATAGTAAAATGTGGTTTAATACGACTCTTTTTGTGTACTTTCCATGTATAGAGATGTATATACCTGTTTCGCCACATAATCCATGACTTGACTTTGGCTGAGATTGCTCCCCGGTTGTCTCACCACAAATGCTACAGGTATTTGCCCCGCGTCTTCTTGCGGATACCTGCAACTTTTGTTTATCAATCAGACAGTAATTAATCAAGGAACATTGTTTGGCTTCATGGTCCTCCGATTTGTGGAAATTGAATGAAGAGGGTCCTTTGATACACTTTTTGCGAAGAAAGTTGCAAGTTAGTCGTTTGATACCAGGTATAGAATTGGTGCACAAAATTATAATTTTCTACTAATATGCATACAAAAAGATTATATGATTGCCATTTTGTAAATTGCAAGTACGATTACAGTCATAAATTTTTTCGAAGGATTAATTGTAGATAGAGCTCTGTCTATTGCCAAATTGAACTTAGTCCCCCAGTAGTTCTACTGTTGCCGATGAACATCTCCCGAGTGAAATTTTTTTGACCATTTTCAGAGGTCTATCTGTAACAATAGAAGTACAAGTTCAGTCTGGCAATAGTATAAGTGGTCTATCCGCAATTAACCCTTACCCTTTTAAAACATACATGTGGGGGTACAATTGTTTGTTGCAATGTCTGACTCACGTTTGCAAACAGAGTAGTTTCACTTATCGCAACTCATTTTTTTTAACAAGCAATTTGTTTTACAATTGTAATTAGAAACTACAGCAGTTGAAATGAAGAAAATATTGAAATTGTTTCTGTAAATTTCAAATGTAATTATGAAACCATCTAAATGAAACTTAGGGGACTACAGTAGCATCAGTCACGTCTGGTAATGAGTGCAGAAGATGCTCTAGTTTAGCTGGAGGAACCTAAACATGAGATTCATATATGTTATGGTGTTCTTAATCATCAAAGTGTAACCCTTTTGCCGCAACGAACATGTGTACTTCTGTATGCAATGCCCCAATCAAATTGGCAGCCAAAGATCAACAAAGATTCAAACTTAGCCGAATTGCCGAGTCGACATTCCTTCATGTCAACTCGAATGGCGGAACTTGTCGACCTTCTTGTCGAAGACAACTCGCAACGAACACACTCGACCAATTATTCGACGCCTCGCGAGGACGACTCGAAAGGCGCTACTTCTCGGCGAAGCTAGAGGATGACTTCAGTCTCGAGCCTCTCCTGCTGACACAACATCGACGTCGCATTTAATACTTGGCAGACACCATCATACCCCTAGCTCCGATAGCCTTCATGACTCATCAGACCACGTCGGCACCGTCATGCCTAGAACCGCTTTACATTTAATGCAGAGGTGATCTCTACTCCACACGCCGAGCGACACGTGTAAATTATATGCTGACGTAGCCGCCGGCCCATACTTCTTCACTGTCATGTTGTGCTCGGCCAAAGTGTCCATTCTGCCCTTTCGGCACCATTATAAATAAAGATACTACTCTAACATACAAGGGGTTGAAAATCTGATCTTCTAAGATATATCTACAAATTATACTACACACACAAAAACTCTCACAGTTCTTTACTTTTCCCACTCAAGTTCACCAGCTGGCTTGATCGTCGGAGGTACCACGGGGAACTAGTCTCTGTCCTGTCACGAGTTTCTATATGTTCAACTTCAACTACTCAACTCAGAAACGAATATTCAGGAAAGGAAGAGCCCCCTCATCAATCTCACCCTCATCCAACCATTTTGATTGACTGTGTGATCATTTAACATCAATAGTTTAGCGCCTAACGTGAGGCTACACTAGTAGAATTTGTAGTATTGCTGACGGTAACATCCCAGACGGGAGCTGGTCGTCGGCGTTGTTTATATCCCTGATGGCAAGAGCCGTCAAGGATGTAGCCGTCGGCATTGTAAGTTTCCTGTCAGCGATGTTTAAATCGCCAACGAGTTGTCCAACTTCGCTGACGGGATCCCGTCAGTGATGTTGAATTATTTTTGGGGGGATTTGTGACGCCCCTGGGTTCACACAAGGCTGCAGTCCCAGGTGAAACCAAGAATGTCAAACCTGCCATGCACCACACCGTGCAATAACACGTTTCACCATCACAATTTCTATCTCTCTAGTGGAAACAACAACAGGTGTAGGTACAAAGCAAGTAAAAGATAATACAAGAGATACTGATGAAATGAAAGAGATCATAATAATTCTTCATCATCCAACATACGGGAATACAAAGTCAATGTCTGACATGAGTAGACTGAAGTTCTTAACAAATTTCAAATACAATAAGTCTGAGTAAGGGAAATAAGGCACACAACCTTTACGACATCTAAAATAAAGTCCCCAAATGTCTAAACAAAATCTATGGTGGAGCTCCATAAATAAAATATATCTAAATAGACAGCTGAAGCAAAAGTGCATCGCCATCAACCTGCGACTCTCCGGGCTTCTGGCTCGTTACCTGAAAGGGGAGGGACAACGAGCGTCAAAGCGCTAGCGAGCAACATCACAACCAACCCCCAGGGAAAGGGCTCATTGTATACAGAAAATACAGTTATTACATAATAATATAAAATCATTATTCTAATAGCAAATGGGTTTTGGTACTTAGGAAATTACAACACGAGCATAGGTACGTCGAGCGAAATAATCCAAACAAGGAAACCCTCATGTATATACCTTGTATCTTAAATTGTAAATCCCCAAATACTAAACCCGAGATCTAATACAAGAAACAATAAAGGAAACGAATACAAACCCACCTCTACCGATAAGTGAAATCATGACAAGGCTACCGCAAGTGTCACGTCAAACTCACATGAGTGTTATGTCCGAAAACGGTTAAGTGTCCAAAACATAGGCGGAATATAGCCGTTGTCTAACGCGTGGACCGGATGTGACCGTTGTCCAACGCTTGGACCAGATGTGACCGTTGTCCAACGCTTGGACCGGATGTGACCGTTGTCCAACGCATGGATCGGATGTGACCGTTGTCCAACGCATGGACCGGGTGATAATGCATATCCAACACGAGGATTAAATAACAATGCATGTCCAACACGAGGACTAAGCAGAGTGAACATCCAACATAAGGACTACAAGTAACGAGTGTCCCACACATAGACTGAATATAACCGATGTCCAACGCATGGACTAAACCTAACCAATGTCCAATGCATGGACTGAATATAACCAATGTCCAACGTATGGACTAAATATAATCAATGTCCAACGTATGGACTAAATATAATCAATGTCCAACACGAGGGCTAAATGAGAATAATGTCCAACACGAGGACTAATCAGAATGTAAATATAAACACTACAATTTAATACCCAGTAAACAAGGCATCTACTCATATTCAAGAATGATAAACAGCAATATAAAGAAAAACAGGGAAAACTCAGATGAGTCGACTCATGCTCATTTATGAGTCGACTCATGCCTCATGGGTCGACTCGTGATCAATAACGAGTCGACTCAGCAGAAGGTAAATGATAACAGGAAACGACTTTGTGAGTCGACTCATGATTAATTATGAGTCGACTCATGACTTATGGGTCGACTCGTATACTGACGAGTCGACTCAACAGAAACAAAAAGGAAACGCCACAACACTTCATGAGTCGACCCATGACAGGCATGAGTCGACTCAACCTGATGAGTCGACTCATGATGAGTCGTGAGTCGACTCACGGGCTGAAATCTGCATTTAAAATGAATTGAACTTATTCTACTCGTTCCACATCTCGATTTTACTAGTATACATACATCTAGCCTTCAGTTTTAGGCTATTACACAGTTAGAAAACATATATAGCATGAGAATCGATCACTTATATGTTAAACCTAACATTTAACCTTAAACATGAAGGAAATACATTAAACCAATATAAAAACTTGTGCTTTTATTCTTTAAACAAAATTCCAGATCTGGGTTTTCATCAAAACTTGTTGATGGAAGTTTTAAAAATCTGAAACACGTGATCTTGAACTTTTCACTAGTAAGAACATCATTTTATATTCGAAAATACATCTTAAGCTCAACAAAATTCGTGAAAAACATTTATGAAAACATAAAAGCAAGGGAGAGGAGTTTGGCGAGATGTTACTCGCCTTAGATGTGGTGGAAGACTATCCTCTTTGATGAAATCCAAGAGAAACGCCGGAAAAATTCTTCAAAACGCCCCAAAACCACCAAGAACACCTAGGGTTTGAGAGAGGGGAAGAGGGGCTAGGGTTTCTTGGGAGATCTGATGAGAAATGAGTATTTTCGGGTTCCAAACAATATATATGAACCAACAAAACCCGACCCGAAACCCACAAACCCGAACTAAAAGAGGTCAGAAAAACCCGATGAGTCGACTCATGACTTATGATGGGTCGACTCATGGTCATGGGTTGACTCATAATTTTTATGAGTCGACTCAGCAGAAGAAAATTTGCAACAGGACTCGATTTCATGAGTCGACTTATGACAGTCATGAGTCGACTCAACCTGATCAGTCGACTCATGACATGTTATGAGTTGACTCATGGACAAAAATCTGCATACTTCGATTTCTTTAGCACAGGATTTGCAAACTTGCAACTCAACCTCATTCCTGAAGCATATCCACATCCTCATAGGCTCAAAACACTAGTTGTCAGGCACAACCATACCATACAGATATTTGTTAGATATTATGATTCACTAATATTCACATATACGAATCATCAAAATCAACGGGGTCTTACAGGATTTATCCCTCCAAAAATTTTATTATCACTCCGAAAATTTCATTATCCTTTGCCCTGCCCTCTCACGCCTATCGCACGCCAAGCGAGTTTATACCCTAACCCTGCCCTCTCACGCCCATTACACGCCGCCACCGATCACTTGCCGCCGTCGCACCGCATCGCCGCGTCCACTCACCTGCCACTGCCATCGCACCGCACCGCCGCGTCCACTCGCCTGTCACCGTGATCTCAGTCACCCCACCATCGCTGTTGACGTGAATCAGTCACGTCGATCTTGTCGAGGTATCACCTTTTACTAATAAGATGTGAGCTTGTCATCTCTCTCCTCTCTCAGATCTCTTATTGTTTTGATTTGATTTCATTTCGTTCGGTGATCGATTAAGAAATTAGTTGGATTTGTCTTGCTTAGGGAAGCCCCTATTCTCTTAACAGATTTAGAATTTCGGTAGATTGAAAACTGATCAAAGGAATGTAAATAAGAATTCATGTTATTTTTGAGAGTTTAATGAGATATTTGCATTTGGGCAGATGTTAGAGTTCAAAATTCTCGGAGTTTGAGGATTGAGAGAAAGAAAATAGAGAAAGAAGTTAGTTTTGGGATAACCAAATTCCTACTTTAGGGTAAGCTTAAAAGTTGCTGGTTCAGATTTAAAAGTTGTAGTCACAATCCTTTTTACCCCTAAAGGTAGATTTGCCAGCTTGAAAGAAATTGAAGAAATAAAAAACACTAAGCAATTCAGATTGCAAAGCAGCAGTCACTAAACATATGTCCAAAATAACCTGAAAGGTGGACAAATAAGGGATCCATCTATCTGCAACAGTTCAGGAACTGAGGTTCTGCTTGTTTTGTTAAATGATTTTTAATGGTGCATGGATGTGTTAAAGTGTTAGTGATGTGGCTTTTGTGAGGATGTGATGCCAGCGGTTGTGATTAGGGAGGTGGGGGTTCAAATCATATTGGACAGATGCTCATGAAGTGCAGAAAAGAAAAAGAAAACTTAAAGAGTCAAACAGAGTCTCTCATTGCTATAGAATATTTTATACAAAAATAGTGTTTTATTCATCCCAATAAAGCCAATTCTATTTCCTTAAGAATAATAGTGAAGCTCACTAATCATTTGAAATCCATAGGATGCCAAACATTGTAAGTTTGCTTCTGATCTGATTTGGTTTTCATGTTTATGAGTATACTTGAAACATAATGTTAATTGATTATGCTTCTTTTATGATTAATGATTCAATCTTATGAACAATGGAGTTCGAAACATAACTAATAACTAACAATCAATATCAATGATTACTCTTTTTATAATTTATCAAACTTCTTGGAATTGGATTTTCAACCTCTAAAGTACCATTCTGCTTTATCCACACATTATTATAACTGATATCACAATCAATTATTGCCGTTTTAAAATTTTATCTAACTTCTCAGAATTTCCCGTTTTTCTTCGGATTTTCAACATTAGTAATTGATGTATTCAATTTAGTTAGATATATCGAGATTGTCTTGTGTTAAATATCATGATTTTATGAATCGGAAGTCGTTACCCCTAGTTTCCCGTCTAATAATGTTGGATGTGAATCTCTTCTGATATAAACTCCCTTAATTCTAGTTGGATGTGAAAATACTTTTTATATCTAAAGAGAATAACGTGATTTATGTTAGGAGCATGATCTACATGTAATAATTATTAGATCTGTTCGGGGAGGAGTCCCCTTCTCGTACAGGTTAGGAATACAGTAGTGTATCGTCTATCTTTGTATACTTTATGCATTTTTATTCCTTCAAAATTTCGACAACACATACCGCATTGTTCTTCGTGTACAAGAAGCGTATGTTGTTTTACGTATCGATCTATAATCAATCTAATATCGATGATTGATACACATTATAACACCCGCACAGTGTACTCGGAGAACAGCATGTAGGTGCTGCCGAAATTTTTAAGAAATAAAAATGCATAAAGTATATAAAAGTAGTTGTAGACACTACTATATTCCTAATGGGATAGATCCATTTCCTATGACAGCCGTTAAGGTGTCTTATTAATAATATGAGCGTTAGATTTGACTCCCACATCATTTATGTTCTGGTAATTTTCCCTCCGAGATTATTATAATTTGAATTTCCTTGATGTTATGAAAAAAGTTAATATCACGCAACCGTTAATTTGATGCGTTACTAATAAAAATTCACATTACCTAATTATGCTTAATTTCATTATATATATATATATATATATCATACAGATGAGGATAGTTCTCAACAAATCATGGATTGATATTCCTCGTATTGATATATGGAGGGATAGTCGATATAAAAATGGAATAAATCAATTCATACAGTATGCCTTGGCAGAACCACGGAAGTTAAATAGTGATGTCGTGTATTGTCCCTACTGTTGGTGTAAAAATAGGGCGTTGGTGGATAAAAGTGATTTACAGAAACACTTAATATCAGGATTTTATGAGGAGTACAAATATTGGACATTTCATGGGGAAGGATGTCTTGAAGAAATGAAATTGATGATGGACATCGGTACGTCCGATGGGAGACTAGATGATACGAGGATAGATGATACACATACGATGCTTGCTAATATGTTAACAGTACCTAATATAGATGAAATTGAAGATGCCGAGGATGTTAAAGTTACAGGAAATGCTGGAGGCGTGACCGATCATGAGAAGCTGGCGTAGATAATGAAATTAATAGACGACAATAAAAATGATCGGTATGGGGGTTGCACCGAGTTCACCAGGTTATCATTTATGCTACATCTTTTGCGTATAAAGTCTCTTAGCGGAATGGCAGATAAATATTTTAATATGTTACTTGTGTTGCTGAGAAAAGTCATTCCAAATGGAAAAGTGAGCATACCAGAAAATTATGATAACGCAAAGAAGATTGTTTCCGTTATAGGACTTGATTACAAAAAAATCGATGCATGCCCTAATAATTGTATCCTCTACTATAAGGATAACAAAGATCTTCAGGAGTGTCCAATTTGTGGAGATCACGGTGGGTACAACGCAAAAAATATTCAACACATGGGACGACAAGGTCTATTCTTAAGCAAAAGAAGATTCCAGCAAAGGTCCTTCGTCATTTCCCTTAATACCTAGGCTAAAATGGTTGTATATGAATAAATACACTGCTAAGCGAATGAGGTGGCACGTGGAAGAACGTATAGATGATGGTAAAATTTGACATCCGGCCGATGTAGAGGCGTGGAAGCATGTGGATCAAACTTTTCCTTGGTTTGCGAATGAGTGTAGGAATGTTAGACTAGGTTTGTCTAGCGACGGATTCAATCCATTTGGGATTATGAGTTCTGGTTGGTCTACATGGCCTGTTGTATTAACGCCTTACAACTTACCGCCTTGGCTTTGCATGAAACAACCGTATATAATACTTTCCTTATTGATATCGGGCAAGCATGCACCGGGCAATGACATAGATGTGTTTTTAGAACCGCTAATTGATAAGTTAAAACAACTCTAGACTGAAAGGGTTATGACATATGATACTCATGCAAAGCAGTCTTTCAGACTACGTGGTATTTTACTATGAATAATTAATGATTTTCCAGCCTATGCGAATCTTTCAGGTTGGTCTACAAAGGGAACATATGCGTGTCCAGTTTGTGGTCCAGAATTCAAAGGTCTTTATCTGTAGCATAGTCAAAAGTTTTGTTAGTAGTTTAACAGAAGGTGGTTGAACCTAAAATACAGATACAGAACAAAAAAATAGAGCAAGTTTTTTAATGGTACTGTTGAGAAGAGAGATGCTCCACGTCCAGAATTCAGGTTGCTTGAGAGGTTCCTTGCTGTCAGGTTTGGGAAAAAGCGCTATTCGAAAGAAGATTTACTTGGAGTAAGGAACTTGCGTATTAACAAAAGGATACCAAAATGAAAGAGACAAGCACAAGTGGTGAGTGATGGGGCTGAAGTTGTAAAATTGCCCTCAGGATGGACAAAATTCAGCATTTTTTTTTCAACTCCCATATTGGAAAGAGTTAAAAATACGTCATAACTTGGACGTTATGCACATTGAAAATAATATTTGTGATAATCTTTTGTCCACACTTTTGCAAGATGCTAATAAATCAAGGGATGATCTACGAGCTCGTCAAGATCTAACTGCTTTGAATATTAGAGAGGAACTGCATCCAAAAGTTATCGAAAATGACAGATTAGAATTGCCTACGTCTCGTATTACGATGTCAAAAGTTGAGATGCAAACATTTTGTCAAGTCCTCAAATAAATAAAGTTACCAGAGAGTTACTCCGCAAACATATCGAACAATGTCCAGGTGCAAGAAAGGTAAATATTAGGACTTAAAACTCATGATTATCACGTGCTTCTTCATCAACTGCTACCTGTGGCACTACGTAGTACTATGCCGAATAAAAAAAAACAGTGAAGGTTATTATTGATTTTTGTGGATTTTTCAGAAAGCTTTGTTCTAAAGTTATAGACGACCGTTACTTTGAGAAACTTGAAGAAATTATTTTAGAAACAATAAGTGAAATGGAGATGCTCTTTCCTCCATCTTTTTTCACAATAATGGTTCATCTTACACAACATCTCACGGAGGAGGCTGCAATAGCAGGACCAGTCCATTATCGTTGGATGTATCCAATAGAGAGGTTTGTATTTAGATACTTTTAATCGTTACCTATCAATATTTATATCTATTAAATGTCAATATCTTTACATCTATATCTGATTAATTATTATTTTTAGATATTTGGGTTCAATGAAGCGTCAATTGCGTAATAGAGCTCGACCAGAAGGTTCAATAGCTGAAAGTTACGTGAGAACCGAGTGTCTCTTATTTGCCTCTCGTTATATGAGAGGGGAACAAACTGAATTTCAAACACCTGTTGATAATAAGGATAACACAGTTCTCTATCCTCACGAGCT
>BQKN01051607.1:21975-35144 GCA_022839385.1 Asparagus kiusianus | reverse complement strand
ATATATATATATATATATATATATATACATAAGTTTTGGTTTCTATGCATATATATAGTTATATATATACATACATAGTTTTGAGTTTTTCATGTTTATATGCCCATATATGATTTCACCTTTAACAAGCTTATATTTAATGAAATCATACTTAGTGTTTTGAATATATTGCATAGAATATGCAATCTTATGAAAATATTGTATTTCTAGGTTATAGACTTCATAACAACATGTTATATCTTTTATCAAGTCTATACAATCATTTCATAAGTTTCAAAATGTTGTTTGAGTCAAAATATCAAAATATCAATTTCCAGGTTTTCATGTTTTTGAACATATTTGCAAAATGATGATATTTTTCATTTGGGAAGTCCTTTTTCGAAACCAGTCGTTGTAGCATGTTTATTATCATGTCTACAATCATTTCCCAAAGTTTTACATTTTTTGGAATTTATTTGATATTTTTAAACAGTGTTTTAAATTCAGAAAAACAGCTTTCAGAAACTGGAATTTCATGTATCAGATTTCGGTCGACCGATCCGGTCGACCGCTCATATATTCATATGTTCACTGGGCGACAGAGAGTCTGTAGGTCGATCGGTCCGGTCGACCGAAAGCTCCATCGGTTGACCGCACCGGTCGACCGACGATTGTCCAGAGCTGGTCTTCGTGTTTTTGCTCTCCGTCGGTCGACCGACAGAATTTTCGGTCGACCGACAATAGATCCGTTGGCTTCCAACGGCTATTTCCTGAGCTGATTTTCTGGGGGCTTTTCTGTCATTTGTTTTGTGGATTTGGCTGAGATTTCTAGTGGGTATATACCCCATTGCTGATATCTTTTAAGGTTAATTAAGAAGTTTTTAGACAAGGTTTTAAACAAGGGTTTAAACTCGTTTAGTTTGGTTTAAGTTTGTTTTGGGTTTGCTGTTACAAAGAGGAGTTTACATCAGATATTGAAGAGTTCATCTTCAACAATTTTCATCCTCTCCTTGTGTTTATAGAGAAGTTTCCTTAACTCTATTTCCTAGCATTTTTATTATTGAATTTCATATCAATCTTATTGCTAGTTCTTATTGAGTTAAGTTTTATTGAATCTCATTGTTACACACACCCACATTGAGCTTTTAGTATTTACATACATAGTATAGTTGGGTGGTGAGAGATTGTAACTTTGAGTTGAGCTTTCATTGTGTTCTCATCCATAGTTGAGAACAATTATTTGTTATATTGTGCTTATTGTGAGTTCACTTTGTAATACACTTGTACACCGAGTGAGGAGTGTGTGGTGAGAGTCGGGGATCGTCCCAAGAGGAGTGGCATCGGTTGACGAGCCTAAGGAGAGGTTGTAACCGAGCACTTGAGGGAGACACGGCTAGGTCCAACACTTAGTGGGTGTAGAGTGGGATTACAATAGTGTGTTGATTGTAAAGTTTTCGGTTAGCTAGAAAACCGAGTGTGAGGTGTAAACGTTATTCGGGTGAACGTAGAAAACCCGGTTGATAGTGGATTTCTCCCCGGGAGTGGGGAGCGGAGACGTAGGACGGAAGCTCCGAACTCCGTGATCATTTGATTGTGTTTGAGCGTGCTTTGGCGTTCATTTCTATTTATGTTCATATCTTATATCGCCATTGTGCATTGCTCATTACTGTATCATCCACTATCTTGTTTAGATTATCTACCCTTGTGTTGTTTATATATCCTTGCACATACTTTGCCTATATCTCATTATTAGGATATATCTTGTTGTTCATATTGCTTATTCTAGCTTATATACTTGTTATATTTCATACTTGCTAGGATAACTTGTTAATTAATTTTAATTGGCATTTAAATCGGATTAGATTAGCATAAGATCCTAATCACCCCCCCTCTAGGGTCTAACATATATTTCATATCATATTTTTGTATGTTATATATTTATTCTATTTTGCTAATTCTGTGTTATTGATTATATTTTTAGCACTTTGATGTGTTATCTTATGATACTATATCAATAATATGATGTTGATATTATATTATCTATAATTGTATATTTGCTGTTTGACTTCCTTGCTATCATGCTATGTTTGACTAATATTTATATTTTTTTACCTATGCCTAGATGTTGTGTTATGTTATTGTTATTATAGTCTGCTATATATGTAGGCATCGAAAATTGCCGATAAGGTTCCCACTCACAGCTTGGTATTAACGATCGACGATCGGACGACGCTACCCAGTTCACAAGAGCTCAAATGACGCCGGTGAGTGATTGAAGCAAACCGACGGATGACGTGAGCCGACAGAATGTCAGAATCACGAGGATACGGGTTGACCGAAAACCCAGCGATCACTGCAATTGGACCAACGCCTGCTGTGCCCCGATCACCCCACGGATAATCCAACCATCGGGGCCTATAGAGATCGCCGTCACAATTCCAACGCATCCGAAATCACTCAAATCTGAGTTCGGACGAAGAGTCAACGGCGAGTCAACGGCGAGTCAACGGCAGAACAACGGCACAGCCTCGGACTGCGTTGGGACACCCAAATAGGCCTCGGCAGGCCCGAGACACCCGAGAGGCGTCTTGGCAAAGCCAAGACACCCCCTAGGGGGTGTCTCACATCAGCCCCCCCCTCTCCTTGTGGCTATAAATAGCCCCCTTGGCCTCCTTTGTGAGGGGCTCTTGATTTTGCTCTCAATTCAAGGCTGAATTATCTTAGCCAAGGATTGTTCTACAAGAGAGCGGCGAAGCCCTGCCGGAGTGAGGAGTCAGAGTCTGCAAGATAGCGGCGAAGCCCTGCCGGAGCAAGGAGTAAGGTGTTCTTCATCAGCTCCCTTCATTCACCCCTTCTGTTCCTTGGTGTTGCCCTTCGCAGGCGACACTGAGAAGAGCTATTATCTCGTTTTAGCCGAGATATACGCTTTAAACTTCTAAGATCTCACGCGGATCAACGAAGTTCTGTTTCTATATCCCTCTGCGGATAGACGAAACTCTGCCGGATTTTCCCGGAAAGGATCTTGAAGAGTCGGCGGTCCACGGATATCGACGTCCCCGTCACAGGCCAACAACCCACGCAAGCGAGACCGTACCAAACCGGGATCTCGTGTTTATTTTCGTTAAAGTTGTAACCCTTTTGTTTTCATTTTATCCTGTTGTAACGCTCAAAGTTATAACAGATCTCGAAAAAGAGAACATCAATGAAAACAGCAACTTTTACCGGAAACAAGCTGGCGACCACAGTAGGAGCCACCGATCACGCTGCCGAGATCGGAGTGACGCAACCGGCCTTCAAGATCCGGGTGAATGAAGAGGTCGAGTACGAGTTCGACCAACAGAAGTATGAAGAGTACCTCTCCTCCTCCTCCTCCAGATCTGCCTCTCCGCACCGGCGCAGGAAGAACCCATCTCCAAAAAGGGCTTGCGGGATCTCCAACTCCTCAATTCAAGACCCCGCCGTCGCTGCTGCTACACTTGCACCACACAACGGCCTTGCGTCGATCAGTGTGGTCAAGAACGTAGATCCAACAGCACCAAAGGCAATGGGTGATGCTGCTCCAACTCCATCAAAAAGGGCGATCCAAAGACGCCGCCAACGCCTCGCTCAACAGCTCGCCAGGGCTAAGGAGTCGAAAGATGGAGTGCGCTATGCAGAGGATCTGAAGTCGAGGCAGCGACAAGAGCAACGGCAAGCAATCAACCTTCCCTCCAAAACAGAAGCAAGTGAGTGGATCCGCGTCAAGAGGAACCGCTCCACGCTCGAGGAGCGAATCAAGAAGCGCCGCGCTCTACTCGCACATGCCCGGCTCCTCCTAAAGAAGGCAGAGGAGATGCAGCAAGAAACGGTGGTCAAAACACCGTCCAAAGGTAGATCGGTGTGGGTTCCTAAATCGACACCAACACTTCCAGCAAAGAAGGGTAAGATTATCGCCCAGAGTTCAACCAAATCAGAGCCTACTCCTCCTGTACCGGCACCCTCAACAGGGCCAGGTAAAAAAGGGGATCATTCAAGATCCCAGGTTCCTTTGACGAGTCGCCTCGGTCCCTTACCGGAGAACCGAGGAAGAATACCCGTCAAAGAACGGCTGGGACCATTGAAAGGTCCCTAAGTTAAAAACCAGACCGGGGGTCGAATCAATCCCCCCAAGAAAGATGAAAAAGGGAAAGCCCCTATCACCGACCGCACTGAGTTGCGAGTCGAACTGAAAGAGCCCGTTCGGTTTCCACGCTCCCAAAAGCGTAAAATTGAACGGGCCACTCTTGAAAAATCTAACCAAGTTTTGCATTCCCAAAGGGAAACACACTCGTCTGAGGATGAGCGTGTTATACCAAGGGACACCTACCAACACTCTGTAGGTTGCTCCAGCTATCAAGCTGATGAGCTGTACTACAGGGCCGGGGGTGTGGGAAAATCTCGAAAGAGATACATGCAGGATATGGAGTCCCGCTGCCCTTGTGCCAACATTATCAAGGCAGTGCTGTCCGAGTGTTGCTGTGCTCAGACCCCAACAAGAATCTCGGTGTTCGAGAGACTCTCTAAGCCGAAGCGTTTCCACAAGAAGAAATCGCTCCGCCGAGAGGATGAATACTCGAAAGTGTCAGTCAACATGACCGGCAGAGGGGGATCAACACCACGTCTCAACTTGGATCAGCTTGCCGAGGCTTCCCGATGCATGACATGGTTGCGGTCGGGAACCATCAAACGAAAGAATTACCCAAGAGTACAAAAGGGGCTCTCCCTAGAAGAAGAAGAATCAGATGCTGATTCTGATACCTGCTCTGCCGTCGCATCCGATGACACAACTTCAAGTGCAGGCCGACCTTATGAATCGCTCATGATCAGCGCCGAACAAGTGTCGAAGATACTTGAAGAAGCCCTGGCCAAGCAGAAGGAGAGCTTCAAATTTGAAATGGAGATGGCCATGCAGCGGATGAGGGAGATGCACGACCAACAGATCGCGGCAATGACGGTTCACCAAGGAGAACCGAGTCAACGCAATCCAGAAGAGCAGGAACGGGAAGGGGATAATGTCAACATCCCTCCTGTCAACACCAGCAATGGGGGTGGTCCCGCAGAAGATAATGCCAAAGAGGACCACGTCACCTCTCCCAGAAGCCACTCAAAGGCCAAGACGAGTGATGACAGGAAGATGAAAGACTTGGAGAGCAAAATCAATGCGTTGATGAGTGCTCAAGAGGTAAAAAGGTCTGGTATACCCTGCCCCTATCCAAGGGAGTGGGAATCGATCCCATATCCGGCAAAGTTTAATCTGATTAACTTTACGCCGTTTGATGGGAAGGGTTCCCCTACCCAGCATTTAATCTACTTCAAGTCTCATTTAGGAATCATTTCCGGAAATGAGCCCCTCATGGTGCGGTCATTCGTCGGCACTCTTCGCGGAGCTGCCTTCGATTGGTACCGCCGTCTCAAGCCTGGGAGCATCAACGGCTGGGATGACATGGAGGACATGTTCCTAACAAACTTCTTTGATGATGATACCGAAATTTCAATCGGCACGCTGTTCGATGAAAAGCAAAAGAACGGCGAGACGGTTGAAAACTTTGTGAAAAGATTCCGGAACAAAGCTATGAATTGCAGGGATCCGGTCAGCGAGGATTTCATCCTCGAGACTTGCCACAACAACTTGACGCTCGACATCCTCGAAGCCATGGGAATGGCGCCATCCAAAACCTGGAAGGATTTGAAGATGCGGGGAGAGCGAGCTGAACGATTCCTCAAGAGGAAGAAAGCGGAGAGAGGGCAAATAACCCAATAATACCCCGCAACCAAATTTTACCCCCAAGGGTAAAGGGAAGGCGTATGCGAATGCGGTGGTCGCAAATCAAGTTTTTGAGGTGCAAACACAGCCGCAGCAGCCGCAACAGCCGCAGCAGCCGCAGCAGCAACAACAGAGGGCGTCTCAACAACCAAGATGGCAGCCACAGCCCCAGAAGCAAAAGGTTGGGGAGCCAAGGTTCCCAAAAGTCTACTCATTCAAAGAGGATGAAATCCCCGGTATCTTCAAATATTTGGTCGAGAACAACAAGATCAAGCTGCCGCCGATTCAGGATCAAGAAGATGCCAAGAGGGTCAATGACCCAAAATACTGCGCATTCCACCGAGCGGTGCACCATCCTACCAAGGTATGCTACGCTCTCAAGGACAAAATTCAGGCCCTGATCGATGTTGGGGTCATCACTATGAAACAGCCTAAAGAGAAGAAGGTGGGTGCAAATACCGTGTCCATTAGCTTTGGATCTGTTCCCTCGAGTTGGTTCCAACACGAGTCAGTGATCAAAGCGGCGGTGAAGACGGTGAACGATGATCCACACCAACAGCGTCAGAAAGGGCTTGTGCCACACACAGCCCCAAATGGCGAGATCTTGTGGGTTCATCCAGACTTGATCGCAGATGAACAGTGGGCCACGACCTCTTCCACAAAGAACAAGAAGAAGTCGAAGAGGAAGGGAAAATCCTGTTACGGGGCCTCTGCTATACCGGGGGTGGATGACGACAAAATTCCAACCTTCCCGCTTTCTGAAGACGAGCAAGAAGCTTTTGCAACTCGGAGCGGGAACGAATATCATTTCAAGTATCCGGATGCTACCGAGCAGTTGGGTACCAAAACCCCACCTTCCAAGACGCTGGCAGAACTGGGGATCTCAGCAATTCCCCCAACGCCAGCAGCTACGGAGAGAATCCCGCAGAAGGATAAAGGAAAAGAGCCTGTACGTCAAGAAGTTCAGAACCCAAGGCAATCTCGATTCAATCACCCGATTGGGCGGGACAAACCGGGGAATACGAGCTCTCAGCCCCATTTCGACATCATGGCGCAATTGGCCAACATCCCGGCCAGGATAACTCTATACGAGTTGCTGCGGTTGTCGAAGGATACTCGGAAAGCACTTCAAGAAGCCTTGGGTGATTCCGAAGTCTTCTTGACTCGGATCAAGCCATCTTCCGAAGAACCAGAGTCATCAGCCCAACAATGCAATCTGGCGGCACATCACTTCCCCTGCATCTCTTTCACCAAGGAAGATATGCAGACGAAGAACTCAAATCATGATAGGCCGTTGTACTTCACCGGGCATATTGGCTCCAGCGTTGTCAACCGGATCCAAGTCGATCCGGGTTCCGCTGTTAGCATCATGCCATTCCGATTGATGCATCATCTCGGAATCCCGACTAGCAAATTAGCGTCCACTGGCACGACGATTTACGGATTCAACACCAGCGGGTCCAAACCCTTGGGGAAGATCCGAATCAAATGCCAGATCGGGGATTTGAAGTCGGAAGTAACATGCTACATGATTGACGCGGAAACTTCCTATAATTTACTGTTGGGTCGACCTTGGATCCACGCAGGTACACGACCCTTGCGGAACAACGCTCATCATCCCCGTCGGGATTGGAGGTGGAAAGGAGGTCGTTTACGGCAAAGGAAGAGCATCTCCGACACCCGACCACTTCATGGAAGAGGAAGACGACGATGATAAGCCGGCCCGTCATCTATCCAAATACGATGCAAAAGCGCGCAACATGATGGAAAGGCACGGGTATGACTTCAAGATCGGAGAGGGTCTTTTCTTTGGTCGAGGTCCACGGGTTCCACCCCGGATGGCCTATGTACCGAAGGGAAAACCCGATAATTATTATCGCCACAAAAGAGGTCTAGGCTATGTCTCATCAGATGATGAGTGTGGCTAGCAAATCATTGACCAAATTGCTAATAAGACTAGGAAGGGATATTCTTCCGACTCTTCGGGTTGGGACTCCGACGCTAGTCTTGGTGAGGTGTTTAAGAAGCTAATGTCGAATATGGTCACGGTTGATCCAACGACAATAGAAGAAGATGATGAGATGCCGACATGGGAAGACCCGTGGGTTCATCACTTAAACATGCAGTATGGCGACCGGTTCGAGCAGAGAGAGCCTCCTACCGAAGACCCAGTCGTTCAGGTGAATATGGGCAGCAAAGAAAATCCGAAGCCAATATTCATTAGCGACAGCCTCCTACCTGAGGAGAAGGAGGAGTTGATTTCTCTTATCCGGGAGTACATCGACGTATTCGCCTGGAATTATGAAGACATGCCAGGTCTCGACCCGAACGTAGCAGTGCATCGCCTCAACATTAAGCCGGACGTCAAGCCAGTCAAACAACAACAACGACGGTTTCGTCCGCAAATGATGGAAGCAATCGAAGCTGAAGTCAAAAAGCTCGTTGATTCAGGATTTATCCGAGAGGAGCAACATCCCGAATGGCTTGCCAATATTGTTCCGGTCCTAAAGAAGAACGGGAAGATCCGGATATGCATTGACTTCAGGGACCTCAATGCTGCTTGCCCAAAAGATGACTTTCCTCTCCCCATCACGGATGTTATTATCGACAACACGTGTGGGTTCGAGAGGATGTCCTTTATGGATGGTTTCTCTGGTTACAACCAGATAAAGATGCATCCAGATGATGAGAAGCATACTGCATTTAGAACGCCTCTCGGCGTATTCTGTTACACAGTCATGCCCTTCGGCTTGAAGAATGCAGGTGCTACATATCAGCGAGCCATGTCGAAGATCTTTCAGGAACATCTCCGAAAGACGGTTGAGTGCTACGTGGGCGATCTGGTCGTGAAAAGTCGTGATAAGAATGATCACATCAAAGATTTGAAGACCATGTTCAACCTGATGCGGGCCCATCAATTAAAGATGAATCCCACCAAGTCTTT
This sequence comes from Asparagus kiusianus, assembly GCA_022839385.1. Classification (NCBI taxonomy): domain Eukaryota; kingdom Viridiplantae; phylum Streptophyta; class Magnoliopsida; order Asparagales; family Asparagaceae; genus Asparagus; species Asparagus kiusianus. The sequence continues at coordinate 26,439 of BQKN01051607.1, read as the reverse complement.
CCTCGGAATGGCTAGTGGAAAATTCCTGGGGTTCGTCGTCACCACCAAAGGTATTCACATTGATCCGGACAAAGTAAAGGCGATCAATGAATTGCAATCTCCGAGGAACCTCAAGGAGCTCAGAGGACTGCAAGGGCGATTGGCGTATATCCGTCGGTTTATCGCAAACCTTTCGGGGAAATGCCAACCGTTCTCCAGGCTCACAAAGAAGGGCGTGTCATTCGTATGGGACGATGCTTGTCAAAAGGCGTTCGAGAGTATCAAAGAATATCTCTCGAAACCTCCCGTACTCGTTGCACCGAAATCGGGCAAACCGTTCTTGATTTATGTCAAGGCGACGAGCCACTCATTAAGTGCATTGCTTGCACAAGATGACGATAACGGTCACGAGCAGGCGGTGTATTACTTAAGCCGAACTATGGTGGGCGCGGAATCTCGATATCCTATGATTGAGAGAGAATGCCTCGCCTTAGTGTTCGCCATCCAGAAGATGCGGCATTACTTGGTTGGACAAACCATCTACGTCATCTCCAAAGTTAACCCGGTCCGAGTGTTCATGACTCAACCGGCTTCCATGAGCTGGCGGTTAGCGAAGTGGGCTTTACTCTTGTCCCAATACGATCTGCACTTCAAACAGCAGAAGTCAGTAAAAGGACAAGCCATCTGCGATCTCTTGGCAGCTAATCCAACTACGGACGCCGCCGAGATATACGACGACCTACCTGATGAAACCCACGAAGTCAACGCAACTTTACACCAACAAGTGTGGCGTTTGTACTTCGACGGCGCTTCACGAGCAGCTAATGCCGTAAGTACTCCTGGATGTTCTAAGGTCTCCTCCGGAGTTGGAGTGGTCTTAGTTTCCCCAGGAAAACATGTGATGCCTCGAGCCTACTCATTAACTGAGCCGTGCTCGAATAATGTGGCAGAGTATAATGCGCTGATTATAGGGCTCAACTTCGCCAAAGAGCTGGGGGTTGAGTATCTTGAAGCCTTCGGCGATTCTCAACTAATCGTCAAACAGGTCCAAGGGGAATACAAAGTTCGAAGTCAGGATCTAATCCCGTATCACAAGATGGCGGTGGAGCTAGCGGAATCATTTGAAGGATTCTTCATCGAGCACGTGCCGTGGTTGCAGAACACCTACGCAGATGCGTTAGCAGCTTTAGCTGTATCTCTGGCACAGCCTCCCGAAACAGAGCAATTTGTTACGGTAAGAACTCACCAACTCTTAGTGCCGCTTCACGATGAAGATGGCAGGGAAGAAGAGGTCCGAGAGGTGCACACAACTCAGGCTGAGTTCGAACCCCGAGATTGGCGCTTCCCCATCATCGACTACGTCCTACACAGAATCTTGCCAGAAGACGTGAAGGAAAGAGAGTCAATCAGACGAAGAGCTCCAAGATTCTACTATAATACGGAGAATCGAACGCTATACCGCAGGGGGTATGATGGCATGCTGGCACGTTGCCTATCAACCAAAGAAGCTAAAGAAGTGCTTAAAGAGGCACATGAAGGAGAGTGCGGTGCACACCAACCTGGTCCCAAGCTTTATGAGCGCATCAGGAGAATGGGATACTTTTGGCCCTCCATGATGCATGAGGCAATTGTATACGCCCGGAAGTATCACGCATGTCAGGTACACGCGAATTACATGCACCAGCCTCCGGAACATCTACATCCTTCGGTTACGTCGTGGCCGTTCGAGACCTGGGGAATGGACATTGTTGGTCCTATAAATCCCCCTTCGGTTAAAGGCGATCGGTTCATCCTGGCGATCACTGATTACTTCTCCAAATGGGCTGAGGCAGTTCCACTCAGAGAAGTCAAGACGAGCAACGTCATTGCATTCATCAAGCACCATATCATTTACCGGCATGGTGTTCCAAGACGAATCATACACGACAACGGTCCTCAATTTATCAGCAACGCCTTCATAAGGTTCTGCGAAAAGTTCAAAATTCAGGACATCTCGTCAACAGCTTATAATCCCATAGCAAACGGATTAGCTGAAGCCTTCAACAAGACTATTATAAAGCTCTTGTCAAAGCTTGTGAAGAATAACAAGCGAGATTGGGATGATAAGCTCGGCGCAGCTCTATGGGCCTATCGTACTACGGTGCGTACACCGACCGGTGCCACCCCATACTCATTGGTGTACGGATGTGAAGCCGTTCTCCCTCTGGAAGTTCAAATTCCATCTCTTTGGATCGCTCTTGCAACCCAGATGACGACCGAAGAACAACATCAAAAACGCCTCGAAGAACTTGAGATGCTTGATGAAAAGCGCTTAGAAGCTCAGCAGCATATTGAGTTTTACCAAGCCAGAATTTCTCGAGCCTTCGACAAAAAAGTTCGACAAAGGAGTTTTAAGGAAGGGGACTTGGTCTTAACCGAGAAACACCCTATGATCCTTAACTCCAAGAAGAAAGGCAAATTTGAACCCAAATGGGAAGGACCGTTCGTAGTGGAAACAGTCTACTCGAACGGCGCCTATCGTCTAGTCACCAAAGATGGTGACCGGCTCATGATGCCAATAAATGGCAAATTTCTGAAGAGATACTATCCTTAGTATCCCCAGAAGAATTGAGGTACCGGGAAGTTCCCAGAAGAATACCACATCGGGGTATTCTTAGGGATAACCCGGTCGCTGATGAACAAGAGATCAGTATTCGAATTCCGAATATTCTTGTTTGTCAGAATCTAACTCTCACAAGCACTCTTTTGTCGAGATGAGATCTAATCATTCAATGGATTAATCTTTCCTCACAAAACTTTCAGTGGTTTCTGACTACTCATAGTCTCCACCACACAATTCCAGCTTGGTCAAACCTTACTACAGTTAGGGCCAAAGCCAAATTCCCCTCTCGATTCCGTCAATGAACGAGAGGTCCACAAATCGAGCGATCAAACCTTCTTTCGGTTATGATCATTCTCACACTCCCCACTTGGTCAAACCTTACTACAGTTAGGACCACAACCAAAATCCCTTCTCGATTCCTTCAATGAACGAGAGGTCCAATTTCAAATCGAATGACCAAACCTTACGACAGTTAGGGTCGTTTGAACCTTCCGATTCGATAATCAAACCTTACGACAGTTAGGATTATCCGAATCTTTTTTCGATTCTCGGAGTGGAGATCCCACTCCTAGTTTCATCTTTCGGATCCTGGGGGTGGAGATCCCACCTCGAGTTTCCTTTCCTGCTGAAGATAGAATATAAAATTCTTCCTCTTCAGAATCAAATGACCAAACCTTACGACAGTTAGGGTCGTTTGAACCTTTCGATTCGATAATCAAACCTTACGACAGTTAGTGTTATCCGAGTCTTTTCGATTCTCGGAGTGGAGATCCCACTCCTAGTTTCACCTGTCGGATCCTGGGGGTGGAGATCCCACCTCGAGTTTCCTTTCCTGCTGAAGATAGGATATAAAATTCTTCCTCTTCAGAGTCAAATGACCAAACCTTACGACAGTTAGGGTCGTTTGAACCTTTCGATTCGATAATCAAACCTTACGACAGTTAGGATTATCCGAATCTTTTCGATTCTCGGAGTGGAGATCCCACTTCTAGTCTCCCATCTTTCCCCCGTCTTTGCTTTTAGAAAAGACGGGGATAAAGTCAACGCTTAACCAGCGTTGCCGGGTAGTCTTTCCCGTGAGAAAGACGAAGTCTATGTATTCAAAATCATAGCACCTTTTCCTCTGTCTTTGCTTTCAGAAAAGACAGGGATGAAGTCAATGCTTAACCGGCATTGCCGGGTAGTCTTTCCCGGGAGAAAGACGAAGTCTATGCATTCAAAATCATAGCACCTTTTCCTCTGTCTTTTCTTTCAGAAAAGACAGGGATGAAGTCAACACTTAACCAGCGTTGCCGGGTAGTCTTTCCCGTAAGAAAGATGAAGCCTATGTATTCAATATCATAGCAGTAAGTCTAAGAGAAACAATTTTCTTAGCACAACGTTACATGCGGAACGGATTTAGATAATTCGCATGCTAGCCCGATTCAAACGGCAATCGGTAAAGGCAAGTCAAACCCGTTGAAGGCTGGGGGTTTGCCAAAAATCCCAAAGTCAGTGCCTAACACGCATTGCCGGTTAGTCCTTAACCGTAAAAAGAGACAAAAGCCCACATGTTCCACATTGTGGCAGGTTGTTATTAATAACACCATAATCCGGGCTTCACACGCACGGGGAATTTTATCCCGAATCCTAAGTAGGGATAAGTCAGTGCCTAACACGCATTCCCGGTTAGTCCTTAACCGTAAAAAGAGACAAAAGCCCACATATTCCACATTGTGGCAGGTTGTTATTAATAACACCATAATCCGGGCTTCACACGCACGGGGAATTTTATCCCGAATCCTAAGTAGGGATAAGTCAGTGCCTAACACGCATTGCCGGTTAGTCCTTAACCGTAAAAAGAGACAAAAGCCCACATATTCCACATTGTGGCAGGTTGTTAT
>BQKN01051607.1:9307-21965 GCA_022839385.1 Asparagus kiusianus | reverse complement strand
ACCATAATCCGGGCTTCACACGCACGGGGAATTTTATCCCGAATCCTAAAAAGGGATAAGTCATCGCCTAATACGCGGTGCAAGGCGCCCTTTTCCATATAAAAAAATGAATGATGATAGAGTTTACGAACTCAAAGTCATAACATTAAGGGCTGGGGGTGTACCAAAACATCCAGAGAAAAGCGAATACAGAGTTCTAGTGATAGATCAAGCCAAATGAAGATACAAGAAAACGTTTCAAATCAGATCCAGCAAACTGAAGGAGGCAAGCTTAGCCTTAGCAGCGGCAATCTTCTTGGCGTGTTCCGCTCGAACCCTCTCCCCTTCCTCCTTCTGAAGCTTGTCGTAAGCAAGAGCGGCGGCAGTGTCGGCTGTTACGCCTTCTCGGCGCAATGTGCGAAGAACCTCCAACTCTCTTTGATAAGCATTCTGAACTCTGGTGCTCTCAAGCTCAAAATCCCTCAGAGTCCTCTCCCCTTGGACAGTCCTGGTGCCCGTACTATCAGCCATGGCGTTGTAAGCATCCATCTTACTCTGCAGACGAAGCTGTCGTTCATACAAGTTCGCAACAATCACTTCCTGCTCTGATATGCGTCGCATTCGGATCTTGCGCTCACGCGTCCTCTGAACCTGAGCCTCAACCACAAGCGGGGTGTCCTCATCATAAGAGTCGAGGTTCACCAACTCTTCCAAATGAGATATGAGCCCCTCTACGCAAATCAACATCGCCTCGCATTGCCCTGCTAGACGGGGGCCACCCACACGCCAGATGTCCTCAAGACTGTCTTCTATGAAAAGGGGCAAATCACAGGGTCCCCCCCGTCCAGAACTGATGGCATCGACCGTCTGTTGGACAACCCGCTCTACCTTTTGGAGGATATCCCGTGCTGATTCAGAGACCGAAAAGACGGATTCTTGGTCAGACACAATTGCAGTAGCAGGATCCTTTTCCCCTTCATCATCGGATATTAGGATGATTTCGCGGCTACGACCGGTAGTCGTGTGAGAAGGAAGGCTACCACCGGGAAAAATGACTGCAACAAAGCATAAGGATGGGATCAGAATATCTATCTCATAAAGGCAAAATGAGATTGTTTTCGGGATAATTGGCGAAGACGATTTCGAGTGCCTTACACCAGGAGGACGGTATACAATCACGTGATAACATATACCGACCTATAAAGTGTAAGGCAACACGAGATCGCCCCAATATACCCAAAGACTTGAATTGGCTAAGCAAAACAAGTCTGAAACCTTAACCCCCGCGGGAGGGGTATCGGTTCTTCCGGCATGACTCGCGAGAAGTCAATCCGGGGTACAGAAAATATAAATTCTCACCCCCGAGGAAAGAGGCCACTGAGGACGGCATCTTAGGAGTCTCCTCCTCGCTATGCTGGGGACGGGAACGGCTCCCGGAAGGTCGAGATTGACGGGGAGACATCACAAATCTGCAGTGAAGAGCAGTGCATCAGGTACAATATATATACACGAAATATCGAAAAGGGGGAAATTAAGCACTTGGACTTGAAATCCTACAAACAAGTAGGATTTTGTAGTTAAAGTCTAATTAAACCTACGAATTTCGTGCACGCAAAGCGATAATCGCTGTTTTGCGATAAATTTTGGTGAAATACCCAAAATACCCCCCGTGCTCAAGGCCAAATTCAGGTCAAGGACACGTGTGACTCGGGTCGTGGTCATTATACTTGATCATCTAACATCCCGGTACCCTATAATTCTGATCAAATTTTGCAAATAAGCCCTTTTGCAAAATTTGGTCAATTTTACATAAAAGTCCCGCTACGAACTTTTGGTTTTGCACCCATATGCTTTTACCAGAAATTTGGTCAGGAGCTTGGGGTTTAAACACTTTGGATTTCAGCCCCAAATTCGTGGCCTTTTTGCAAATTAGACCCCCAAAAAATTATATGGGCTATTTTGCACATAACCCCCTCAAACCATTCCTTAACCCTTTTGCATAAAGCACCCCCACAATCCTTTATCAAATGAGCATTAATCTAAACCCCAAATTTCAGTCCCATCATTGCATAAAAATCCCACGAATTTTGCAAATAAGCCCCTATAGTTTCGGTTTTACAATAAACCCCCCAAGTTTTGGTTTTTTGCAATAAAACCCCCAAAGAACATATTGCATACACAACCCCTATCTATTGTAAACATAAAGGTGCAATTTTTACAAGAAGATAAGAGGATTGTGAAGAGGAGCTTACCAAATCAAAGAGGTTTCCCTTTGAGCTTGAAAATGGAGGAAAGGACCCTAGTTGGAGAAGAAAGCTTTCGGCCAATAAAGCTTGCTCAAAAATCCGAGCTCCTCTTGAGGAGGTGATGGATGCTTGAAGGCAAACAATGGAGGAAGTTGGCTTGGGGAAGAAGAAGACCAAAAAAAAAACCGAAAATGAGAAAGAGAGGGGGGAAATTCGGTTTTGGGAGCCAAAAAGGGGGGACTTTTCTCTCTTGAAATTCAAATTAAAGGAGGGGGGGGACCATGCACCATAAGCAAAAGAGGGAAAATGACAAAACAAGAAGAGGGGGGGACCACTAGGGGTGAAACACCCCTAGGGGTGTCTCGGCATTGCCGAGACACCCCCAAGGGTGTCTCGGCATTGCCGAGACACCCCATGGGTGCCTCGGCATTGCCGAGACACCCCGGGGTGTTTCGCCCGGGATTTGCCCCCCTAGACGGTCTTTTGACCCCCCTGTGCGATGTTTTGACTCCCCAAATGATTTTTCGACCCCTCCATATCTCTGAAAATATCCATTCTTCGCCGATGGTTGAAAATACGGATGAATTCCACAAAACAATGCGCGGCAATTTCAAAACCCTAAGGCGGACGCCGGTCAACGCGTAGCCTTAGGTCAACGCCGGACAGCGCGTTGCGACAAAAGTCAACACGCGGCGACGAAAGTCAACACGTGTCGACAAAAGTCAACCCAAGCGGTTCTAAAACCCTAAGGCGGACGCCGGTCAACGCGTAGCCTTAGGTCAACGCCGGACAGCGCGTTGCGACAGAAGTCAACACGTGACGACGAAAGTCAACACGTGACGACAAAGGTCAACCCAAGCGGTCCCAAAACCCTAAGGCGGACGCCGGTCAACGCGTAGCCTTAGGTCAACGCCGGACAGTGCGTTGCGACAAAAGTCAACACGTGACGACGAAAGTCAACACGTGACGACAAAAGTCAACCCATGCGGTTCCAAAACCCTAAGGCGGACGCCGGTCAACGCGTAACCTTAGGTCAACGCCGGACAGTGCGTTGCGACAAAAGTCAACACATGACGACGAAAGTCAACACGTGACGACAAAAGTCAACCCATGCGGTTCCAAAACCCTAAGGCGGACGCCGGTCAACGCGTAGCCCTAGGTCAACGCCGGTCAGCGCGTTGCGACAAAAGTCAACACGTGGCGACGAAAGTCAACACGTGACGACGAAGGTCAACCCAAGCGGTTCCGAAACCCTAAGGCGGACGCCGGTCAACGCGTAACCTTAGGTCAACGCCGGACAGCGCGTTGCGACAAAAGTCAACACGTGGCGATGAAAGTCAACACATGACGACGAAGGTCAACCCAAGCGGTTCCAAAACCCTAAGGTGGACGCCGGTCAACGCGCAACCTTAGGTCAACGCCGGACAGCGCGTTGCGTCAAAAAGACAACCGAAACCCTCAAGTCAACACGATGTGACAGGGATAGCAAGTTGAAAAGTCAACTCAATGACACGAGCCAAACTCAACTCATCAGCTGTAGACTCGAGACTCCGACGACGGCCAGGCGATAAACGCAGCGCCGGAACAACTTCGGTTATTCGACAAAGCACCAGATAAACCGAAGATCGAAGGAGCCGAGAGTTGAAGCGAACCACAGGTCCCTTAGGCCGACTGAAGGCTGGACCAATCATATCCAAAGTATTCCGGTCTCTTCTATAAAAGACACGAGTCCGAAACACTTTGGAGGGGGTATCTGTAGGCATCGAAAATTGCCGATAAGGTTCCCACTCACAGCTCGGTATTAACGATCGACGATCGGACGATGCTACCCAGTTCACAAGAGCTCAAATGACGCCGGTGAGTGATTGAAGCAAACCGACGGATGACGTGAGCCGACAGAATGTCAGAATCACGAGGATACGGGTTGACCGAAAACCCAGCGATCACTGCAATTGGACCAACGCCCGCTGTGCCCTGATCACCCCACGGATAATCCAACCATCGGGGCCTACAGAGCTCGCCGTCACGATTCCAACGCATCCAAAATCACTCAAATCCGAGTTCGGACGAAGAGTCAACGGCGAGTCAACGGCGAGTCAACGGCAGAACAACGGCACAGCCTCGGACTGCGTTGGGACACCCAAATGGGCCTCGGCAGGCCCGGGACACCCGAGAGGCATCTTGGCAAAGCCAAGACACCCCAGGGGTGTCTCGGCCAGGACCGAGACACCCCCTAGGGGGTGTCTCACATCAGCCCCCCCCTCTCCTTGTGGCTATAAATAGCCCCCTTGGCCTCCTTTGTGAGGGGCTCTTGATTTTGCTCTCAATTCAAGGCTGAATTATCTTAGCCAAGGATTGTTCTGCAAGAGAGCGGCGAAGCCCTACCGAAGTGAGGAGTCAGAGTCTGCAAGATAGCGGCGAAGCCCTGCCGGAGCAAGGAGTAAGGCGTTCTTCATCAGCTCCCTTCATTCACCCCTTCTGTTCCTTGATGTTGCCCTTCGCAGGCGACACTGAGAAGAGCTATTATCTCGTTTTAGCCGAGATATACGCTTTAAACTTCTAAGATCTCACGCGGATCAACGAAGTTCTATTTCTATATCCCTCTGCGGATAGACGAAACTCTGCCGGATTTTCCCGGAAAGGATCTTGAAGAGTCGGCGGTCCACGGATATCGACGTCCCCGTCACAGGCCAACAACCCACGCAAGCGAGATCGTACCAAACCGGGATCTCGTGTTTATTTTCATTAAAGTTGTAACCCTTTTGTTTTCATTTTATCCTGTTGTAATGCTCAAAGTTGTAACAGATCTCGAAAAAGAGAACATCAATGAAAACAGCAACTTTTACCGGAAACAATATATATGCTAAATCTCTGCTATCACATTTTATATTTTGTGTCGTTATTATTTTACATTCTCTCCGCTTATGGATATCGTTCCGTATCTGTCCTTGGGTTCTTATTTTAATTTCGAGGACAGAATTTATTTTAAGGGGGATAGAATGTAATGAACATGAATTTTTGATACTAGTTAAAATAATTTTTTTGGTATTTAAAATATTCAATTATTATTTTTAAAAGAGTATTTGTATTTTCTTGATTTTTCTATGATTTAAAAATCTAATTTTATATTTATTTAAATGATTTTGATAATTGTAAATTAACTTGATGTAGTGAAAACTTTTGAATTAATATTTGTTGTGTTATTGTTATTATTACGTATTATTTGTAAATAATTTCCCCTAATTATTCAATTTTTTATCCTTAATTAAATTCTTAATTACGTTTAATATTTAAACCCTAACCCTATATATATATATATATATATATATATATATATATACCATCTCTCTCTCTCTCTCTCTCTCTCTCTCTCTCTCTCTCTCTCTCTTTCTCTCTCTCTCGAGTTCATTTCTTCCGCCGCCGCTCCACCCCTTCTTTTCTCTCTCCCTCTCTCTTTTTTGTTCACAGCCATCAACAACCGATCTCCTCCCCTTGCAGCTACGTCCGCCCTCCTCGAGCGCCCTCAGCCTCTCCACGCCAGCTCCCTTCCCCACAAAACCCCTTCTCGCTTCGCTGTCGAGCCGCCCAATCTCCTCTGCCTTCCCCTCAACCTCACAGCGTCTCCCTCCCCTCAGCCACCTTGCCCAAGTTCCCTCAGCCACCGCTCGCCCTCCTCCTAACCGACAACCTCGATAACTCTTTATCCGTCGTCCGCATCACCACCACCACCCCAGCCCGTAGTCCCCCTCCCCTCCAGTCCTCAGCCTCCATCGTGCTACCTCCTTGCAAACCCCGCCAGCGCCCTCGTCCTTAACCCGACCTCCTCTTCTGCCCTCTTCTGTCACCGCCTTCCCTTCAGCCCGCACCATCACCGTGCCTCTCCACGATAGTCTCAGCCCGTCGACGTAGCCCAGCGCCCCCTGTCCTTCTCCTCTCTGCCAACCATCACCGATATCCCACGCCACCTCCCGAACTACCAACCCCTCCCCAAGATCTCCTCTAGATCCGCTGCCCCGACATCGCCATCCCTTGTCGCCATCGCCTCGTTCACGAGCCCATAGCCTCACGCGACAGCATCGATTTGTTTGACAATATTCCCATGGCAAGATTCCTGTTCTCGTTTATCATTCAGTATAATTTTAGATCTATCGTAAATTAATTATGTGCAAGATCCCTATTTTTCCTGTTTATTATTTCGTACAATTTTAGATCTACTAATTATGAGCAAGTTTCCGATTCTAGATTAGTTTATTGCAATTCTTATATTTCTCGTGAATTAAGTACAAGCAGAATTCCATTTTTTTAATGTCTTTTATTAGAATTTTAGACTGCTATGATTTATATGCGTGAGTTTGTTTTGATGAATGATATTAAATAAAAAAATAATTTCAAAAAGAAAAAAAAGGAAATGTTACTATTCATATAGGAAAGAAATAATCAAAAATAATATTTTTATAGATTAGTTTCGAATTATTATTTTGAAAGGAATTATTTTGCAAAATGATTATTTCAATCAATATTTATTATTTTAAAGACTCTTTTATGATAATTATTATAAATTAAAAGAATTTATTTTGTCAAAGGAATCATTTTAAGAAAATTATAATAATTTAAAATAAACTATTTTGGAAAAGATTATTTCTGAATTACATAGATGTTGCTTATAATTTATGATTATTAGATTTAATTATTTGACATGGCATGATATCGTTGTACAGGATTGGTTGTACTTATTTAATATTTCCTTATTGTGATTGAGAACCATTAATAGTTCATGACTTAGTGGCTTTGAGCGTCATGAACAAGACTTAGTGACATGTGTGTGCGTTAACTAAATTAGGAGGTGGACCAGAGATCTATTGTCGGCCATGTTTGTTGACTTAGAAAATCAAGAAGAGTTGGGATGAAAAAATCATAGTTCATGTGATCGGATATGATTGTTGATATATCTTCCAGGCTCGTACCAGTGAATTTTTGTACTCACCGGGGTTGGTTTGTTGGGCCAAAGTGAATTCGTGTATTCACTTTGGTCAGTGGGAATTTAATTCTTCACCCGAGTTTAACTTGATTTTGGACCATGCTGAAAACGGATTGCGTGTAGTCCTTTGGCCGCATGTTTAGCGGGATTGGATGCATGTAAAGGATTTATGAACAGCCATTTATCCGAGAATATGAACGTTGACTCTATGTGAGATGTGAGCCTGTGATCTATTTTAGGATGGCTAGTACTCAACCCTGTTATTGTATACTGTTGGCCCTTATGATTATTATGCTTTAGTGGTGGATTGCATTTTTATTTTGTTAGATTTCTAGTTGCACGTATCTTTTGTTATTTCTGTTGTTGCATTGGTTATTGCATTGGTCATTTGACTGTTTCTATCTTCTTTTATGGGATCTTGCCGTGTTCCATGCACGCTGACGTACTCCTATTTCTCTCAGGTGTATGTCAGATTTAGAGGACGAACAGGTCCAGTTTGGAGATGCCTTGCAGCCAGAGTGTATCCCAGATGGAGCAGAAGAGCATGCTGGAAATCAAGTCTTTTCTTTCTATAGTTACCGAAGGATATTAGATATCTTATGTTGTATTTTCTCTTTTAGTCTTCGAAGAATTTAGTTATTTCACAGTACTTCATTTCATTTCTGTTGGACTATGTATTTTTCATATTTGGTTGGACTATTTCGTAATAAGGGCATGTTTGACCCGAACTCTATGTCTCGGATGATATTCCATTTATGATATGACTCTTTTCTATTCTAAGTTATTTATTTTATTCTTGCTAATTATGATCCGGGACCTGTGACTTCGCATTTTATATTATTTAATGCTTAGCGTATTAGGTTGAGAAGAAATGGTCTTTTATTAATTCTCCTTAATCTAATACGCCGCGAGCTTGTTCACGTTCCGATTCCCTGGTATTTTGGGAAGCAGGGCGTGACACCCTCCAATTCGGTACAATGCCAGAGATTCAAGCTCAAAATAGCATCATCCCCATTCCTACCGCAAGAATGGAGGAGGTTAACTATGACCGCCAAAGCCAGCAAAGCCGAGGCTTAGTTCCTCTTACCACGACGAGAGGAGAAATAATGTGGGTACATCCCCACCTTCTTCAAGATGAAGAATGACCTCTTCAGAAGCCTAAGAACAAGCAAAAAATGAAGGCCTGTAATGCCATCTCCGCGATCACTGAAGAAGAGTCCATGCATGTCACTTCACTCACCGACGTGGATGGAGAAAAAGTAGCCATGATAGGGACTAGATCTGGCAAAGATTACCTGAGGGATTACAATCAGCCAGGAACGTCCAAACAACCAGAACCAACCAAGAAAAAGGAGACCCGGTTCGATAAAGCCTTACAGCGTTCTCCAAGTGACCCTAAGGCCCCATTCAAGTATGACATCATGGCACAATTGGCTAATATTCCAGCCCGTATCACCTTATTCGAACTATTGTGTTTGTCTAAGGATAAGAGAGAGGCTTTGAAAAAATCCCTGAATGACAGTGAGGCATTTCTCACTAACATGATCGAACCTCCTCAAGATGAAGGGCCTGAGCAATCTTATCAATGCCGAAAGCAAATGCCACACATCATCTTCACCTTGGAAGATATGCTGGTCAAGGACCATCATCACAACCGACTGGATATATAGGTGTAGGCGTCTAAAAATACCTATAGGTGTCTGAATACAGCTCGGATGAAGAGAAGACGATGAATGTCACTATCCGAGTAAAAGAAGCTTATCTAATGTTGACAAACGCATGAAGTGAGTCGACGAATTGTATGAAGCAACAGAACAACAGAATAATGAAGATATGAGCTGGTCGGGAGTTACGCTTCGCTCATGAAAGACGAAGCTCCCATTGTGTCCCGTCCATTCCAAATGTGATTCAACTATGGGTGCTTGTAGATCTCTTCATCAGCTTTCTTATGCACTTTAAAATGTGTAATTCCGAGTTTGGACCACGAAAATACAGTGAAAATGACCACAACGCACTTGACCAGTGCCCGAGCCTTAGCAGGAGACACTGCAAGTGTCTCCGTCTTGGCTGAGACACCTAAGGTGTCTCCCAGCCTAAAAAGCCGTTTCAAAACTGTTTTTGCCTGTTAACCACTGGGATCTTGTTCCAACTGATCTGAAGCTATTCTAGAACGTGGTAAAGTGATTATAAGTAAAAATAAGAGGCAAACACTTTAAATTTTCTCTCTATCAATTAAGACGTAAAAATTAAATGCCTCAGTGAAAAAATATTCACTTTTTTGGGCAATCCCTGAAGGATCATTTTGATCTATGGAAGCCAATAATCCTCCCTCAAGCGCAATTGAAAAATTGAATCTGGAATTTTTTTTTCAAATACATGACTAAATATGATTTAGCTATGTACCACATTATCTAACAGCTGAAACTCTGTAAGCAGAACATTACAGACAGTGATAAAATTGATCGAAAAGTTATTTTCCCCATTCCACGCAAATAATATTGTACTCCAGTAGCAGTACATGACCAAGAATTGCACTTAGTATTTTGAATTGATATCTACATTAGTAGTCGTAGAGAAGCACAACCAATTGATGATTAGAAATAGCAATGTTAGACTAGGTTGCTTACGAGTTGTGTTTGTAGCACATGTTACAATTCATAAAATTACTTATACGCGTGGACAAGGGGGAGGCTATGAACATAGTAGGAGATCTTATCCTGTAGCCATTTTTAGATTTTAAACCCTCGACTGAATACAATTCAATAAGTAACATTGTACTTTTACAATAGTACAACTAAAAGCATTATGAACTAATCCTTGCATTAGTAGTTGTTAAAAACACAACCAGCTGTTGTGAAAAACCATAATGCAAGTTTAATTGGTTCAGTCGTAGTGCCTGAAGCACATGTCATAATTCAAATTAATATTCATAAACTTGGACGAGGGGGAGGTAGTGGATCTTATTGAGGTGGTCAAGGTAAACTATTTGGTTTTTCTATATTTAGATTATATACAATTATCAGACAATTTTAATTTATCTTGATTTTGCTTTAAACTCTTGTGAACATATGTGGTTTTTATTCATATGTGTATATTTTAGAATTTGTCTGATCTAAAATACACCATGTTGCGATGAGTTTGAGATTTAGGGACCCAAATTCTTTTAAACTTTGGCATGAGTGATTGGGTCATCTTAGGAAAAATATGATATGTCGGATTTTCTTAAATTAAATGGGGCATTCAAACCAAATCCGACCAACTGCATATCATAATTTTCCCTCTTTATCTAATACGTGGTGAAGAAGCGAAACATTTCCCATCTGCATATTCTTTATTTGCAGTCTATGTTTCTATATCACCACCATAGCGTACCTCTATGGGACCTCGGTGAAGGTACATACATAATGTGACGCTCCTGTTTTCACACATGGCTGTAGTCTAAGGTGAACCTAGAGATGTCAAACCTGCCATGCACCCACACTGTGCAACAACAAGTTTTACCAATCACAGTAATATCCTCTAGTGGGATCAAATAAAAGCGTAGGTACAAAACAGGTAAAGAAGTAGAACAATAATAATAGTCATGATAAAGAGGATGATATCTCATAAATAAGGTCATGTCTCAACTGAAAATAAACTAAAATACATTTGGAGTCTGCAATAACATACGATGTCTCAACATGAATCAAAACAGAAAGTCAAACTAAGGCACATTGCCTTTACAAAATAAAACTAAACTCTAAGTCTGAATAAAATTTAAAACTATAGTGGAGCCTCTAATAAATCTCTCGGGACGGCGACTATGCAAGAACTCCATCATCCTGCGGCTCTCTGGAACTCCAAGCTACCTGAAAGGGTATTTTTAAAAGAAAAAGAAACAACAACAAGAGCGTCAGAGCGCTACAGCAAGATTACCCCCATCCGCCCCAGGGGAAGGGCTGCTAGGATGGAGTGGAGGCTCTATCTATTAAGCATAGTCTACCTATATTATTTTCCCTGTATCTAGCGGAACTAATATTCAGACACTTATAAAACGAGACGTAGTACGTTGAGCGAAATAATCCAAACAAGGAAACCCTCATGTATATACCATATGTCCCGAATCGTAAACATCTTGTGTTGAACTTGGTATGTAATAGACTAGTAAGTCTGGCTCTGTTGAATTTATGTGTTTTCACATTTGATGGTGAGCCTATATCTTATATGATGATCATATGCTCTATCATGTTTGTGTTCCATAAGAAAATCCTCATTCATGCCTCTTTTCTGATAGGGGGAGCGTAGCTCCTATTTGTTTACTTTTTTTTTCTAATCTATGCATAAATATAGGGGGAGCGTAGCTCCCCCTATATTTGATGGTGAGCCTTGCACCATTTTCCCCCCTTTTTGATGTTGCCAAAAGGGGGAGAAATGGCATTGGAATGGCTTGAGTTTATTTGTTGTTTATAAGTATTGAGTTTATGCTTCATGATCAAAAAGGGGGAGAATGCTTCATGATCATATGATCCATTCGTGTGTTATTCTCTAAGCTCAATATATATACACAAAGTGCTTAACATCATATTTATATTGTAATACAAAAGTTTTGCATCAAACATACATGTTTACATATTTGCACTTATATGTGCACACTTGCTAAAACGATGATCTTTTACAAATGGCAAATGTACTTTCCCAAATTTCTTCACAAATATGTTTAATATCATGTTTATCAACTATTTCTAAAGTTTTTCTTTTTTTAGAATTTATTTAATATTTTTTTAACAGGTTCATAGCTAAGAACTTTCTGCGTACATGTTTCTGAGTCGACTCGTGAGCAGTATTGAGTCGACTCACAAACTGATGCGTAGTTTACATTTTGTTTCTGCTAAGTCGACTCATGACTTTAACGAGTCGACTCATCAGGTTGAGTCGACTCATGACTGTCATAAGTCGACTCACAAAGTGTGCTGAAATATGAGATTTGTTTCTGCTGAGTCGACCCATGATCTTTTGAGTCGACCCATGGTTTATGAGTAGACTCGTGAATTTAATGAGTTGACCCATTTGTTGGTTTTAGTCTTAACGGCTACTTGTGAGTCGACTCCTGAGTAGTACTGAGTCGACTCATAACAAACTATATACAAGAACAATAGAACAAACTATATACAACATTACATATCAAGGAGATTGCATTTCCAAGCAAGCTATATACAAGATTGTATTTCCAAATTTGCATTTCAAAACAAACTATATACAACATTGCATATCCAGAATTCTGCCTCAGAAGAATGCATTTCTAGCCAAAAAATCAGGGACATACAACTTTGCATTTCCAGCACTTCGCATTTCCAGAACATACAACATACGAAAACTCTAGACCATTTTGACCCTGTGTGGCCATCGCTATACAAATTTCAATGTAACTCCAATGCATCATTGGCATATATATATATATATATATATATATATATAT
>BQKN01051606.1:0-10931 GCA_022839385.1 Asparagus kiusianus | reverse complement strand
TATTCATGTTGGTTATGTCATGGCACTGTAATATTACTTTGGTATTTATTGCATTTCTTCTATTATTGTTACTGTACTAGAACCATGGGTTTGGTATTTAGGAGTTTACAAATTTGAGATACAAGGTATATACATGAGGGTTTCCTTGTTTGGATTATTTCGCTCGACGTACCTATTCTCGTGTTGTAAATTTCTAAATACTAAAACCCTCTTTTGTAAGATCAATGATTTTAGATCTATTATATATTATCTGTATTTTCATAAACAACGATCCCTTTTTCCTTGGGGTTGGTTGTGATGTTACTCGCTAGCGCTTTGACGCTCGTTATCCCTCCCCTTTTCAGGTCACGAGCCAGGAGCACGGAGTGTCGCAGGTTGATAGCGGATCACTTTAGTGTTCAGATTTACTTTCTAGCTATGTATTATTTTCTTTGGGCTCCACTATAGTGTGGTTAGACATTTGAGGGTATTATTCTAGAATTTGTAAAGGCGAAGTGCCTTATTTATCCTTGTCAGATATTTGTATTTGAGACTTGTGACTACTCCAGTTCATTTATTCAATCATTGACCATGTATTCCCATTTGTTGGATGATGAGATATTTATTTGATCACTGTCATTTCATCAGCCCTTCGTGTATTATCTTTTACTTGCTTTTGTACCTACACCTGTTATTGATTCTACTAGATAGATGTTAATTGTGATGGTGAAACATGTTATTGCACGGTGTGGTGCATGGCAGGTTTGACATTCTTGGTTTCACATTGGACTACAGCCTTGTGTGAACCCAGGGGCGTCACATCTTTTCTCTGTATTTTTGTGATTATTATGTGTTAACATCTCAGAATCTGCTCTGTATCAAAGTAATTCTGTTTTCTGTGTGCAAGGTGATAAATTTAATCTCGATGTCTTCCTCTTTGTTTGCATGTCAATAAATCTGATATGGATTTTCTTCCTCTTTTCTATTCTTATTACTGTTTTTATGGACAACATGTGGAAATTGTTTTGCCGATGGAGAAACAGAGACGGTTGGAGCAGATTCTTAGAACTCAAGAGCGTGGATCAAAGATTATCATCTTCTGTTCGACAAAGAGGCTCTGTGACCAGCTTGCTCGCCCTATGCGTAGTTATGGCACTGCTGCTATTCACGGAGACAAGTCTCAGAGTGAAAAGGGATTATGTCCTGAACCAGTTTCGTTGTGGCAAAGCACCGATTTTAGTAGCTAATGATGTTGTTGCCCGAGGGCTTGACATTAAAGATAACAGGTCAGCATTTCTTCTCGACGATGCTGAATCAGAAATCTATTGTGATCAAAGAAGAAAATGCTTAAATGGATTTTTATAAATTGGTGGAAGTCAGTTTAACATTGAGAATCTAGCCATGTCATAAAACAGATAAAAATAGATAAGTAAATTTATTTTTATCTCAATGTTCAACCGATCAATTTCAAACTGATAGGAGTTGAATTTGACTTCTAACCTGATACTTCAAGTCTACTTCGACTTGTAACCTGATAGGAATTCAATTTTCTTCCTAAAGATAGAAATATCAGGTAAAGTATACTGGAACCAAACTGAATCAACCCAACATACACTTTGGACCTTACTGGAACCAGCATAATCTCGAATGCTTTAATAAGTCTGTACTAGGATTCCAATTATGATCCTAAATTGAATTTCCTTTTTTCTTTTACAATATGTGATGTCCATGTCGATCGTTTTTCTTTATTAGCAGGAATGTTCTTGAAGATGTTCCTTGGAACACTGAATGTTCAGGCTACAAGGAAAGAGGTTCGTCTTAAAGTGAAAGAGGAGTACAACGATTACAGGTTAAGTTGTTGTGTTTATTTGGTTACATAGCTGTCTTTCATGTTTGAAAGTTGAAACTTCATATTTGATAAAGAAGGCTCATTCTTGTTATTGTGTTCAAATTTTGTCCTACCAAGCTCAACTATTATAATGCTTCAACTTTTATTAGAGAGGTACAATGACGCCTTAATTATGAATACGAGAATCTCATTTCAACATTTAGATAGAACAAATTACTATTTATATAGTGCTTGATAATTGTTTATTATCTAGGACAACATTGCTTTTCATAAAACAATTTTTACTTGTGCTCTTGCAGGTGTATATTCCGTCATTATTGTGCTATGTTAATGGCTCTTGTGAATCTCACATGGGAGATAAAAGGGCAACCTGATTGTGCCAACAAGCATGTACTTAATTTCTTATTTATATATTTATTTGATAATTATTATATCCAATCTAACACAATTTTTGCGCATAAAGGGGTTGAATTATTTCTTGTATGGGCGGTCATGCAATGTTTTACAATGCTTCTACAAAATAGATACTAGCGCCAGCGGTTGTATACTCACATTGCTTTAGGAAAGGTAACATCATATATTTTTGAATTGAATTTTTATCATAGTGAATTTTTGCACCCTTTGGTAAAGCAAATACTGACATGACTGCTTTACTCTTTGGTTTCCTATTCATCTGTCTATGCGGATTGATAACTTATTAATCTTCAACTATTGTGCTTGTTTAGTGGATAAATTTAGCGGATGTATATAATTTTTTTAAAGCAATAACCTGCAAGTATAAAGTAACATTTAATAGGTACTAACCTGCTCAAACCCATACAAGCATACATACAAGAGATTATTGACTTTGATGGTACATGCTGACTTCTTTCTAATAGGACTTGGCAGAAGCCTTTAGTATCCGGTAAGAGAAAAGACATATAATTCAGACTTAGTGTAGAAGCAAGCAAGCACTTCTCAAATTGTGTTTTGCATGCAAAATTTGTGTGGGTTACATTAATTTTGTCGACTTCCAAATCTTCTGAATCTTTGACCTTGTTTTTACTGCTTATAAGCCCCTTGTTTATAAACCTTGGAATTTCTTTTTTCCTATTATTTTTACGGATTCTTTTCTCATATGCTTTGATGTCTTGTCCATCAAATAGATTTTAGTGTCTTTTTACTCTGTTGAATCATGTTACTTTGTTTAAAACTACATTAGTTTAACTCTAAACAATAAATTGTCCTCTAAATATCAAGGGGAAAAGTTATTCACATGATTCCCAGATGACATCTCAACCTAACAACCTAATGAGAGAATAACATGGCTTGAGATTCATAGGATGCAAGTGCTAATAAATTAGACTTATGGGCATATAAATGTCTATATCTCTGTACTACAGGAGGCGTATCTGCAATTAACCCTGTTTTTTTGTAATTTTATATTTCTCCATATGATCAATTCTAAGTGCCGTCTCTCTTCATTTTTCTCTCTTTGCAGGCAAGGAGAATGGATGTTGTGTGGGGAGAAACTGCCGGTGTAGAAGACCAACTATGACTTATGTGACCCTATTTTTTTTACTTTACATGTATAAGGTTAAACTGCATATTTAAAACCTCGTTGTTGGCTAAAGATTCTTTTGTTGTTGCTGTTTAGCGTAAATAAGATTCGAGAGCATGCGTCTAGGAAAGATAAATTTCAAATGAATTGTGGAGTCACACCGTGCCAGCTACCACATTTTCATTTCAAGTGTATCTTTCATTTTATGCATTATTAATCGAAATTACTCATAATATCTTAAACATTTTTTGTCGATTTAGGGTTTTGAGGCGCTATGAAACACGGACACGCATAATATGAAGCCGTGTCGTGTCGTGTCCGTGTCGGACACACGTGTCGAACACACGTATCCTATGTATTTTTAAGGATTTGCCTCGTGTCGGCGTGTCAGATGGTCGTGTCAGATCCGTGTCCATTCTACACAGTTGAGGCGTACGTTGGGATATTGCTTCTTAAAACTGCTTTTGTTGGCGTTGCTTCCGAGTGACAGGCAAGAAAACCTTGTTCTATTTTATTTTGTTTCTTCTTATAGAATATGTAATGTCTACCGTCTTGGCATGGATGTCTCTTGACTTCTACTTTGATAATGCAGGTCATATTTTGTGGCATCTTGATGGTAATTATGGCAGTAGGCAACTTTGCAAACACAGTGCAGACTGTGACGCCCCTAGGTTCACGTAAGGCTGCAGTCCGAGGTGAAACCAGGAATGTCAAACCTGCCATGCACCACACCGTGCAATGATATGTTTCACCATCACAATCACTATCTCTCTAGTGGAGTCAACAACAGATGTAGGTACAAGGCAAGTAAAAGGTTTTATAGCAGAAACTTAGTGAAATGATAGAACATCAATTTAACACATCTCATCAACCCAATAAACTGAAATACATAGACAAATCTTAAGTGAAAAGAAAGGAAATGACAATCTGGAGATCTCACATGTCTCAAAATACACAATGTCTAATACAGGAAAATAAGGCACACAGCCTTTACAACTCTAGAGCATAACTCTCTCTAGTCTAAAATATCTCAAGTGGAGAATGAAAATAAAATACAGCTAATAAGAGGATCAATAGACACTAGCAAGGGTCGTCCTCAACCTGCGACTCTCCGGGCTCCTGGCTCGTTACCTGAAAGGGGAGGGACAACGAGCGTCAAAGCGCTAGCGAGCAACATCACAACCAACCCCAAGGGATAGGGCTCGTTGTATATGAAAATACAGTTAATACAAAGTAATATAAATCATTATACAAACATTAACGGGTCTTAGTACTTAGGGAAATACAACACGAGCATAGGTACGTCGAGCGAAATAATCCAAATAAGGAAACCCTCATGTATATACCTTGTATCTCAAATTGTAGATCCCTAAATACAAAACCCGAAGCTAGTTACAAGAAAAATAAGGAAAAGGAAAACATACCCATCTCTACCAATAACATGGAAGTGAAACAAGGCTACAATAGGTGCCATGATCAACCTAGGTAGCTATCATGTCCCGGCCAATTACAATGTGTCGAATATCCAACTTTATTGAATAACGTGCTCAAGGTTTAGCAAAAGTCTAATACATGGTTGAAATGGATTACAGTCTAACACGAGGACTTCTATGGATTATAGTCCAACACGAGGACTTCTATGGATTATAGTCCAACACGAGGACTTTAATGGATTATAGTCCAACACGAGGACTGCGTACCAAAAAGTATACATGTCTATATTCCCTTACATACTCTGCTGTACTGACTTAAACTCGTGTTCAAAGTGTCATCTCACATGAACAGGTGAATTTATAATCACCGTATGCATAAATACTTATATACACCCAACATGTAATTTAAACAGAATCATGAACGAAACAGAAAGAAAATACTATGATGAGTCGACTCGTGCTCAAATATGAGTCGACTCAACAGAACACATTTGATATCAGAAAAGGACTTTGTGAGTCGACTCATGACAGTCATGGGTCGACTCATGGCTTATGGGTCGATTCATATACTGACGAGTCGACCCAGCAGAAACAACAGGCAACACCACTAGACTTCGTGAGTCGACTCATGACAGTCATGGGTCGACTCAACCTGATGAGTCGACTCGGCATGAGTCGTGAGTCGACTTACGGGCTGAAATCTGCATATATCACAAGTTGAATTCACCAACACGATTCATCCCTCTAATTCACTGATCTACATCTTTATAACCATCAATTCTAGACTATGATACAGAGATAAATTCACATATAGCATGAGGAACATTTACTTATGTATTAAATCCAACAATTTACCCCTAAACATGAAAAAGGGCATTTGATCAAAAAGAAAACTCATATTTTTAATTCTTAAAAATATTTCCAGATCTGGGTTTTTCTTCAAAAATTCGTGGGTGAGGGTTTAAAATCTGAAACACATGATTTCTAGCATCTACCCTAACAAGAACATTGTTTTATACTTGAAAATAAGTCTTGGGCTCAATGAAACTCATGGAAAACCATTGTAAACTATTAAAAACGTGGGAGAGGGGTTTGGCGAGATGTTACTCGCCTTAGAAGTGATGAAGAACAGATCCCTTCGCTGAAATCCTCACAAAGCCGCTGAAAAAGCCTTCAAAACGCCCCAAAAATCTCCAAGCACACCTAGGGTTTTAGAGAGGAGAGAGAGGGACTAGGGTTTCTGGGGAAACTGATGGAAATGAAGTGATTTCGGGTAGGGGAGTATATATACAAGTGGATAAAACCCGACCCGAAACCCAACAAACCCGGACTGAGAAAACTGGAAAATCCTCAATGAGTCGACTCATCACAGTCATGGGTCGACTCATGACTTCCTGGGTCGACTCATAACATAATGAGTCGACTCAGCAGAAACAAAAGGCAACAGGACTCGATTTCGTGAGTCGACTCGTGAAAATCATGGGTCGACTCATGGACTAAAAACTGCATATGATGGTTCTGCTGCATATAGTGAAATTTGTACACTCAAACTCATTACTGATGCACATAAACATGATCAAAATCTACGGGGTCTTACACAGACACTCATGGCAAAGTAAATATTCAAAGCTAAAATGAGACAGACAAAGAACAAGCAAGATTTGGAACATTCTCTGTCTACACCCTCTAGGAGATGAAGACTGCTATTGTGAAATGCTTAGCTCCCTCCTCTTCCAATGTCATGTTTGAGTTCTATCAGCAACGCTATTCATGTTTGTAAAGTGTTTTTTTTCCAATTGAAGTGGTGCCTATAAGAACTGCAAGAAATACTGCAGTTAACCTAACCACACTTCTGCAAATGAAGTGGTGCCTATACATATTTTGTAAAGTTGTTTTTTATTTTTTATTTTTTTTATTTTTTCAACCTTGTGAGATTGATCTCGATAGAGAACGAGTTTATCCCCAACATAATGTTCATCCAATTGATTATTGATGATGGATTACAAAAAAGAGGAAAGAAGCAAATATTAATTTAGCCTATCACTTTGGCCTATATCATGTTCCCTTACTATTTGTGGTGTATTTGTCTAAACTATCCATAAATTTAATTTTATTGTACAAACGTTGTGAATTTTTAAATTTTGTTCATATCTTATCTATATTGTTTTCATTCAATAAATTTATACCAAATCTCTGCATAAATAAATTTATAATTTAAAATAATATTAAAAATTTTACCACGTGCATTGCACGTGTATTCCTACTAGTATGAATATGTGTGTGTGCATACTCTCTCTCTTAGTATATAAGTATAGTATATTACAACGGCTACTTCTTCCCCATTGGTGCAATGGCTACTTATGCGATTTTCTCTCTCTCAAGTTATAACTTATAAATATATACAATATATTTACATATAATATATATATATATAATATATATAATATATGTATATATAATAAATATAATATATGTATATATAATATATAGTTACATAATAATTTGTAAGTATATACTAATACATAATTATATAAAATATAATAAATTTAAATTATTTTTTATCCAAAAAAAAGAAAAGAAAAAAATTGAAAAAATCCGGACCGACCCGGAGCCCGACCCGGTTGGACCCGGGCCCGGGCCCGGACCCGGCCCGGGGTACTCGGGTCCGGGTCCGAGCTCCGGTTTTGCCCGGCCCGGGCCCGGATTTCCGGGCCGGGCCTGCCCGGATGGCTCATTGTGATTCATATTTGATTTTGAACGGTTTCTCCTTAACCACCCCCCTCCCTTTGAAATTTACAAAGTATTATATGTAAAAGACTCAGAAACGTTTTTCAATGCTTTATTTAATTAATCTTTTTTTAAGTTACTTCTTCATTTCTTGTCCGCAAAAAATAAAATGAAATCGCATACGTGCAATCGCACGTGCATTATATTTGTCAATAGAAAAAACATCAAAGGCAAACTTATTCAGAGGGGAACTAAAGGGCCCACGTGAAGTAATTAAAACCACAACTTTCTAAAAATTAAAAAAATAACTAGAAAGGGATCCGCTCATTAAAAGGCAAAAAAGCTTATCCAAAAATAATATGGTTTTTTATGAAAAAAAACCAACACGAAATATAACGGTTTTCAGAAGAACCAGTATAAAATTTAATTTTTCGTAAAATCACTATGATAATTTATGCTTGGTAATGAAGTGTCACATATTCAATTAAATAATATATTAAATTTCTAAAATATCCTCATGGTGAGATCCATCTATGCTTATATTATATTTTCTCAGCCCCCCCCCCCCAATTATGTTAAATCCCTTGAAAAAGCTTATCATAATGAGCATCTATGTTATTTTATACTCTTCTTTAACAAAATATATGTGGCATTTATGTTATTTTATACTCTTCTTTAACAAAATATATGTGGTATTTATGTTATTTTGTACTCTTCTTTAACAAAATATATGTGGTATTTATGTTATTTTGTACTCTTCTTTAACAAAATCATATCATACTCCCTTTAAAAGTATGAGTTCAGGAAAATCTTTCTATGGCCAATATTATTCTTAGATTTTTTGAATATTACATTGTTATCCTAATCTATTCTAATTATTTTATCTTCTTTGAATTAGTAACCAAATGATTTATTCTATTCATAATAGGACTTAACATGTTATTAGATAAAATAGATACGTTTCATATAATTCAAATTCTTTACTTATTTCAATTCGTGGAGAAATCTAAAAATACTAGCCAGCACCTAAAAATTTTTAGACTTTGTAAAAAATATTCTCTAAGTTTTTTAAATTATAAAAATGCCCCTACAAATTTAAAATTTTATTACAACATCTTGAAATTTATAAATTTTACTTATATTAATTTAGTGAGAAATCTAAAAAATATATGCTAACTAGAAAATTAAAGTTTTTTTTACTTTGGAGAAAATATCTTGTAAGTTTTAAAAATTATAAAAATACCCCTAAGTTATTTAAAATTTATAAAAAACACCTTGAAAATGTCAAACTTATAAACATTCTAAAAACCTACAAATAACACAAACAACCCCCAAAAATTTATGGAATTTGCAATGCATACTCTGAAATTTTTACAAATTATAAAATAAAACCATCAAAATTATAAAATTTACAAAAATCCTGATAATTTCTGACCTAATTGTATATTAAAAATATAGGAATTATAAACATCCTATACATAATTAATAATTTATAGAAAACACCCTTAAAATTTTAAATATTATAAACAAATATTTAAAATTCAAATTTATAAAAACACCCTAAAAATTTCAAATTTATTAGTAAATTGAAAGCATAGGAAGTATTAATAGTCTATAAACAATTTATAATCTGTAGAAAAAGCCTATAAGTTTAAAAAATTACAAAAAGTCCTTAAAATTTATAATTTACAAAAAAACTCCATGAGAAATTCTAACCTATAGACACTAAAATGAATATGCAAAATTACTAACAACCCCTAAAAAATTAAAATTTTGTAAAAAAATGGCATACACATTTTAAAAGTATAGGTTTACGAAAACTTTTTCGTGGTAAATATTACCCATAACTTTTTTGAAAATAACATAACTAACTAAAAATCTATTAAATTTGAAATTTATAAAAAAAATTCTAAAGGTTTAGTAAATTGCAAATTGCCCCTCCATAGTTTGAAAAATTTTAATTATTTTTTTGTAATTTATTGATTTCAATGTAATGTTTAATAGTTTTGTATGTTTATAAATTACAAATGTTAGGGTGTTTTTTACACTTTTTAAAATTTTTGAGGGTGTTTATTTTGTAGTTTTCTAAATATTTATTGTGTTTTCAGTGTAATGCACATATACATCAATTAATAATGATATTGAAGAATAAGTTGTTCTTAAAATTATTAGATCATAGTTAAGTATGCACATCATTATTCCTATGCAGTATAGTTTATATATGCAAAAAAATTTTAGACAATATATATGCAAAAAAAATTTAGACAATATATATGCAAAAAAAATTAGACAATCTATGTAGTGGTTAAAAAGATTTTACTTTAAATATACTATTTTTTATAAATTATATTTAATGTAAACCCACCATGTAATTTTGACTGTGGTCATCATAATTTTAATACGTTTGATTGATTGACTATATACGTATATAGAACATAGATTGCTTTATTTTCTCACACGAGCTAATATTTGGTGCTTAATAATTTAAATTATTACTTTTAAATTCAATGTAAAGAGGATCTCTAATCTATGTACTATATCTAAAAACTCTTTCCCCTGAAAACGCCAAGTGGCAAGTGCTTATTAATCTCTCCTTGCAAGTGCCACTTGTCAAGTTTCTGCAAAAGAACTCCATATTAAATCTATATCTATATCTTCTATTAAAATTGTTACCCTTACACACGCCACTTGACAATTTCCTTTTTTAATTCTTTTAAAGAAATTATAAATATTACATGTTTTTGTTCCTCTCCCAAGAAACCCTTCGTTTTCCATGCTATAGGTTGGCAACAACTCTCTGGCCAGATCCCTTCAAATAAATGAGTACATTTGAAATTTGAATTTCAAAATTCAAAGCCCAGAGCCCATATAGTTACCACAAATCCCAATATACCCGCTCTCAACCAGGCTTTCTCCTCTTCTCCTTCCCTAGATCGAAGATGCTCGTCCCTTTACCTCGCCTCACGAGCTCTCTCAAGCCCCACTACAACGTCGATCAAGCATACCTCCATCGCAAGTCTATCCTCCAATCCCTCAAACCAAAGAGGTACCTGGAATCCTTCAATCGTTCATAATTTATTTTCTGAAATCTGAATAATTCAAATTTTTATTGATTTTTTTCGCGTATTGTAGATTGAATAGAGATTTTGGGTGAAGTTGTTGCCAAGAACGTTTTTATTCTCTTTAATACTATAACTTGAAGAATATTTTGAGTTCAGTGGTTAATTGTTTACTGATAAAATCTTATTTCTCTTTAGTAATTCTTTTTCCAAATCAGACTTCACAGTGAATCACTTTATTACTGTTTTATATACTTCTGGCTTTACCATTAGTTTGATAAACTCAATATTGCTTTCTTTCTGTTGATAATAGTGTATTGTAGTGGGTTTTAGTCCCACATTGC
>BQKN01051605.1:0-14506 GCA_022839385.1 Asparagus kiusianus | reverse complement strand
CTTAGACTTGATGCTATGACTTTGAATACATAGACTTCACCATTTCTTATGGGAAAAGGCACCCAGCAACGCGTGTTAGGCGATGACTTATCCCTACTTAGGATTCGGGATAAAGTTCCCCGTACATAGAATGTACGGATTTGAGGTGGAAAATTGTGTCTTTTCTTAAGGTAAAGACAGACCAAAATATGGAAGAGGAAGAATTTTATATTCTATCTCCCAATACCGAAGAGGAAGAATTTTATATTCTATCTCCCAATACCGAAGGGGAAGAATTTTATATTCTATCTTCAGTAGGAAAGGAAAACTCGAGGTAGGATCTCCACCCCCAGAATCCGAAAAACTAAGACTAAGAGTGGGATCTCCACTCTGAGAATCGGAAAGATCCAAATAACCCTAACTTTTATAGGATTGGTTGCTTGATCCAAAAGAATTCTTCATTTATTGAAGGGAAATTCCAATTTCGACCCTAACTTTTATAAGTTTGGCTGAAAAAGGAAAAGATGGAAGGTTTTCGTTTATCGAAAGAGATTATTCAAACTTAGTCCTAACTATATGCAGGTTTGACTAAGTAGAGTCGGAGACAATCCTAACTTTTATAGGTTTGATTGCTCAATTGAAAGTGGACCTCTCGTTCATGGAAGGAATCAAGAGGAGAATCTGGCTTTGGCCCTAACTTTTATAGGTTTGACCTGAAAGCAAAGGGAGTGGAATACAGTAGCAGTAGAAATACTAGTTTGCACTAGCCACTCGATGGAGGATGTTGATGTTAAGTGATCAGGACTTGACACGTCGAGTTTTGAAAATTGCCATGAGGTGGCGGATAGAAATTTGGTGGGCCCACCGTCAATTGACTTGATCAGTGGGGGATTTTGTGAGGAAACACTAACCTGTCAAAAGATTGAATTTCGTCTCACAAAGAACTCATGAGAGTCAGAGGATTTGATAACAATAAAAGGAAACATTCTGGCATTTAGAGCTTAAATGTAAATCTCTTATTTATCATTTTTACAGTGATTGGGTTATCCCTAAGAATACCACATGTGGGATTCTTCTAGGAACTTCCCGATACATTGGTTATCCTAAAGGTACTAAGGATAGTACTTTTTCAGGAACTTGCCATTTATTAGCATCATGAGCCGGTCACCATCCTTGGTAACTAGGCGATATGCACCATTCGAGTAGACCGTCTCTACTACGAATGGTCCTTCCCATTTGGGTTCAAATTTACCTTTCTTCTTAGAGTTAAGGATCATAGGCCGTCTTTCAGTTAAGACCAAATCTCCTTCTTTAAAACTCCGTTGTCGGACCTTCTTGTCAAAAGCTCAAGAAATTCTGGCTTGGTAAAACTCAATATGCTGTTGAGCTTCTAGGTGCTTTTCATCGAGCATCTCGAGTTTTTCGAGACGTTTCTGATGTTGTTCTTCGGTCGTCATCTGGGTTGCGAGAGCGATTCGAAGAGACGGAATTTGTATCTCCAACAGGAGGACAGCTTCACACCCGTACACCAAGGAATATGGGGTCGCGCCAGTCGGTGTACGTACCATAGTACGATAGGCCCATAGAACCGCGCCAAGCTTATCATCCCAGTCTCGCTGATTATTTTTCACGAGTTTTGATAACAATTTTATGATAGTCTTGTTGAAGGCTTCAGCCAATCCATTTGCTGTGGGATTGTAAGCTGTCGACGACACGTCCTGAATTTTGAACTTCTCGCAGAACCTAATGAAAGCGTTGCTGACAAATTGAGGACCGTTGTCATGTATGATTCGTCTTGGAACACCATGCCGGTAGATAATATGGTGTTTGATGAATGCGATAACGTTATTGGTTTTAACTTCTCTAAGTGGCACTACTTCAACCCATTTGGAGAAGTAGTCAGTGATTGCCAGGATGAATCGATCACCTTTGACCGAAGGGGGATTTATAGGACCAACAATATCCATTCCCCAAGTCTCGAACGGCCATGATGTAACCGAAGGATGTAGATGCTCCGGAGGTTGGTACATGTAATTCGCGTGCACTTGACATGCATGACACTTTCAGGCATATGCGATTGCGTCGCTCATCATAAGAGGCCAAAAATATCTCATTCTTCTGATGCGGTCATAAAGCTTAGGACCGGGTTGGTGTGCACCACAAACCCCTTCGTGTGCTTCCTTAAGGACTTCTTCAGCTTCCTTTGTCGATAAGCAACGTAACAGCAAGCCATCATACCCCCTGCGGTATAGCGTTCGACTCTCTGTATTATAATAGAACCTCGACGCTCTTCGTCGAATTGAATCCCTTTCCTTTACATCTTCTGGTAAGATTCCATGCAAGACGTAGTCGATGATGGGGAAACGCCAATCTTGGGGTTCGAATTCTGCCTGAGTTGCGTGCACCTCTTGAACCTCTTCTTCTTTGTCATCTTCATCGTAAAGTGGCACTAAGAGCTGGTGAGTTCTTACCGTAACAAACTGTTCCGTCCCGGGAGGCTGTGCTAGAGATACGGCTAATGCTGCTAACGCATCTGCGTAGGTGTTCTGTAACCACGGAACGTGCTCGATAAAGAATCCTTCAAATGATTCTGCTATTTCCACTGCCATCTTATGATATGGTAATAAATCCTAACTTCGGACTTCATACTCCCCTTGGACTTGTTTGACTATTAGCTGAGAATCACCGAAAGCTTCAAGATACTCAACTCCTAGTTCTTTAGCGAAATTGAGTCCTATGATCAGCGCGTTATATTCGGCTACATTATTTGAGCATGGTTCGGTTAACGAGTAGGCTCGAGGCATCACATGTTTTCCTGGAGAAACTAACACAACTCTAACTCCGGAGGAAACCTTAGAACATCCAGGAGCACTTGCCATATTAGCTGCCCGAGAGGCACCATCGAAATAGAAACTCCATACCTGTTGATGGGAAGTTACGTTGACTTCATGAGTTTCATCGGGTAGGTCGTCATATATCTCGGCGGTATCTGTAGTTAGATTAGCCGCTAGGAGATCACAAATGGCCTGTCCTTTTACTGACTTCTGTTGTTTAAAATGTAAGTCGTATTGGGACAAGAGCAAGGCCCATTTTGCTAATCGCCAGTTCATGAAAGCTGGTTGTGTCATGAATACTCGGACTGGGTTAACTTTGGAGATAACATAAATAGTCTGTCCCACTAGATAATGCCGCATTTTCTGAATTGCGAACACCAAGGCGAGACATTCTCTTTCGATCATGGGATATCGGGATTCGGCACCTACCAAGGTCCGACTCAAGTAATATACTGCCTATTCGTGACCATTATCGTCATCTTGTGCGAGTAGTGCACTTAATGAGTGGCTCGTCGCCTTGACATAAATCAAGAATGGTTTGCCCGATTTCGGTGCAACGAGTACAGGAGGTTTCGAGAGATATTCTTTAATACTCTCGAACGCCTTTTGACAAGCGTCGTCCCATACGAACGACACGCCCTTCTTTGTGAGCCTAAAGAATGGTTGGCATTATCCTGAGAGGTTCGATATAAACCGACGGATATACGCCAACCGCACTTGTAAACCTCTGAGTTCCTTAAGGTTTCTCGGAGGTTGTAACTCGTTAATTGCCTTTACTTTATCGGGGTCAATGTGAATATCTTTGGTGGTGATGACGAACCCATGGAATTTACCACTGGACATCCCGAGGAAAGATTTGGTAGGATTCATTTTCAATTGATGGGTCCGCATCAGATCGAACATGGTCTTCAAGTCTTTAATGTGGTCATTATTGTCACAGCTTTTCACAACCAGATCATCCACGTAGCATTCGACAGTCTTTCGGAGATGCTCCTGAAAGACCTTTGACATGGCTCTCTGATATGTAGCACCTGCATTCTTTAAGCCGAAGGGCATAACCGTGTAGCAGAAAACACCGAGGGGTGTTCTAAACGCGGTATGCTTTTCATCATCTGGATGCATCTTTATTTGGTTATAATCAGAAAAACCATCCATGAAAGACATCCTCTCGAACCCACACGTATTGTCGATGATGACATCTGTGATGGGAAGGGGGAAATCATCTTTCGGGCAAGCAGCGTTGAGGTCTCTAAAGTCAATACAAACCCTGATCTTCCCGTTCTTCTTAAGGACCGGGACAATATTGGCGAGCCACTCGGGATGTTGCTCTTCCCTAACGAAGCCCGAGTCAATAAGCTTTTTAACTTCTGCCTCGATTGCCTCCATCATCTGCGGACGAAACCGTCTTTGTTGTTGCTTGATAGGTTTGACATCCGGCTTAATATTAAGACGATGCACTGCTACGTTTGGATCGAGTCCTGGCATGTCTTCATAGTTCCAGGCGAACACATCAATGTACTCCCTGATAAGGGAGATTAACTCTTCTTTCTCTTTCGGCTGGAGGCTATCGCTAATGAATATTGGTTTCGGATTCTCCTCATTACCCATATTCACTTGGACCACTTGATCTTCGGTAGGAGGTTCCCTTTGTTCAAACCTATCGCCGTACTGCATGTTTAGGTGATGGACCCAAGGATCTTCCCAAGTTGGCAATTTATCGTCATCCTCTATCGTAGCAGGATCAACCGTAGCCATGTTCGACATTAGCTTTTTAAACATTTCTCCAAGACTGGTGTCGGAATCCCAAGCTGAAGAATCAGAGGAGTACCCATTTTTAGTTTTGTTAGCAATTTGATCGATAACTTGCCAGCAACATTCGTCATCAGATGAGGAGATATAGCCTAAGCCTCTTCTGTGACGATAATAATCGTCGGGTTTCCCTTTTGGTACATAGGCCATTCGAGGTGGAACCCGCGGACCTCGACCAAAGCAAAGACCCTCTCCGAGCGTGAAGTCATATCCATACTTCTCCATGAGATCACGCGCTTTTGCGTTATATCTAAATAAATGAGGGGCAGGTTTATCATCCTCGCTTTCCTCTTCTACGAAGTGGTCTGGTGGCGGAGATTCCCTTCCTTTACCGTAGACGACTTCCTTTTCACCCCCTGTCTTTGCAGGAATGATGAGCGTCGTTCCGAATGGATCCTGTACCTATTTTTTTATCATGCAAAATGATTGAAGTGGCATATACAAGTCAGGGTTATCATACAGTTCTTTAGTGATATTATCAAGACATGACGAGTACTCTAAATCTTCATTTATTGATGTCTCTTCGGCAAGTTGCCAGTTACAACTACTCTCCGATGATTCATCATCGTCAAGATTGATTACAATGGGTATAATGTCGTTAAGTACAAAACCACCATCATAATCAAACCCAGCTTCGGTATCAGCTTCATCCCCGCTATCCGTTCCTTGGGCCGATGGTTCAGTATCGGATTCGGCACCGTATAGAAGGGAATCGGTAAAATAGTTCTCCAATCCCTTAAACGGTTGCTTATCCGCGACCACCGTCTTGACCTCATTATTAGTGTCCACATATTTGAGGCATTGATGAAGAGTTAACGGGACTATAAGATTACCGTGGATCCAAGGTCGACCTAACAGTAAGTTATAGGATGTTTCTGCGTCAATCACGTAACAGGTAACTTCTGACTTCAAGTCCCCAATCTGGCATTTGATTCGAATCTTTCCTAAGGGTCTGGACCCGCTAGTGTTGAATCCGTAGATCGTAGTGCCTGTGGAAGCTAGTTTACTTGCCGGTATTCCGAGATTATACTTCAATCGGAGTGGCATGATGCTGACAGCGGAACCCGGATCTACTTGGATCCGGTTGACCACGCTGGAGCCGATGTGCCCGGTGAAGTACAAAGGTCGATCGTGCTTTGAGTTCTTCGTCTGCATATCTTCTTTGGTGAAGGAAATGCAGGGGAAATGGTGTGCCGCGAGATTGCAGTGTTGAACTGACGGCTCTGGTTCTCCAGGAGATGGCTTGATTCGAGTCAGGAAAGCTTCGGAGTCGCTCAAGGCTTCTTGTAACGCTTTCCTTGTGTCCTTTGAAAGACGCAGCAGTTCGTATAGGGTTATCCTAGCCGGTATATTAGCTAACTGTGCCATGATGTTAAAATAGGGCAGAGAGCTTGTGTTTCCCGGTTTGTCTCTCCTAATCGGATGATTGAATCGAGACTGCTTCGGGTTTTGGATTTCCTGGCGCAAAGGCTCTTTCCCTTTCTCCTTTTGTTGGACCTTCTCTGCAGCTACGAGTGTTGGGGGAGTTGTGACAATTCCCAGTTCCGTTAATGTCTTAGAAGGGACGGTTTTGGTTACCCCCTGCTTGGCTAATTGCTCGGAAGCATCCGGGTATTTGTAATGATACTCATTCCCACTTCGCGTTACAAAGGCTTCCTGTTCATCTTCAGAAAGCGGGAAGGCTGGAACCTTGTCGTCATCTTCTCCTGGAATAGCAGAAGCTCCATAACAAGACTTACCTTTTCCTTTTGACCTTTTCTTGGAAGAGGTTCCAGTCTATTGTTCATCTCCAATCAAATCTGGATGAACCCAAAGAATCTCGCCGTTCGGGGTTGTGTGCGGCACAAGTCCCTTCTGACATTGCTGGTGAGGATCATCGTTCACCGTCTTCACTGCTGCATTTATTACTGGTTCATGTTGGAACCAGTTCAAAGGAACAGAACCGAAGCTAATCGATACTGCATTCGCACCCACTTTCTTCTCCTTTGGTTGCTTCATAGTGATGACCCCGACATCTATTAAAGCTTGGATTTTGTCTTTGAGGGCGTAGCAGGCCTTGGTAGGATGGTGCACCGCCCTGTGGAGCGCGCAATACTTTGGCTCATTGACCCTTTTAGCGTCTTCCTGATCCTGGATCGGAGGCAACTTGATCTTGTTGTTCTCGATAAGGTATTTAAAAATACCGAGAACTTCATCCTCTTTGAACGAATAGACCTTCGGAAACTTCGGCTCTGAGGCCTTTTGCTTCTGGGGCTGTTGTTGCCACCTTGATTGTTGAGGCACCTTCTGCTGTTGCTGTTGAGGTTGCGCCTGCACTTCGAATGTCTGGTTCGCGTCCACTGCATTCGCTTGTGCCTTTCCCTTACCCTTAGGGACAAAATTCTGTTGTGGAGGATTATGTGCTATTTGTCCTCTTTCAGCCTTCTTCCTTTTATGGAATCGTTCGGCTCGTTCTCCTCGCACCTTCAAGTCCTTCCAGGTCTTTGGTGGCGCCATTCCCATAGCTTCGAGAATGTCCAACGAAAGATTATTATGGCAGGTTTCGAGAATGAAGTCTTCACTGACTGGATCCCTGCAGTTCATTGCTTTATTCCGGAATCTCTTGATGAAGTTTTCAACTGTCTCACCATTCTTCTGTTTCTCGTTGAATAATGTGCCGATTGAGATCTCTGTGTCGTCGTCAAAGAAGTTCGTCAAAAACATATCTTCCATGTCGTCCCAACTGCTGATACTTCCTGACTTGAGACGGCGATACCAATCGAAGGCTGCTCCGCGAAGAGTTCCGACGAATGACCGCACCATAAGAGGTTCATTCCTAGAGATTATTCCCAGGTGTGACTTAAAGTATATTAGGTGCTGGGTAGGTGAACCCTTTCCATCAAACGGCGTGAAATTGATCAAACTAAACTTCGCCGGATATAGAATTGATTCCCATTCCCTTGGGTACGGACATGGTATTCCGGACCTTTTCACTTCTTGAGCATTCATCAACGCATTGATTTTGCTCTCCAAGTCCCTCATTTTCTTATCCTCATTTGTATCCGTCTTCGAGTGATTCCTGGGAGAAGTAACGTGGTCCTCCTTTGTATTGTTATCATCCGAAGAGCCACCCCCATTATTGTTGTTGACAGGAGGGGTGTTCATGTTGGCATTATCCTCCACTTCCCGTTCATCATCACCTTGATTAAGATTATTGCGACGGCTAGATTCTCCTTGATGAGTTGTTAGCGCCACGATCTGCTGGTCATGCATTTCTCTCATTTGCTGCATGGCCATTTCCATTTCAAATTTGAAATTTTCTTTTTGTTTAGCCAAAGCGTCTTCAAGTATCTTAGCCACCTGCTCGGAGCTAATCATGAGTGATTCGTAGGGCTGTCCCGCACTAGACGCCGTGTCATCGGATGCTATGGCTGAGCAGGCATCTGAACCAGCATCTGACACTTCATCTTCTAAAGGAAGTCCCTTCTGGATCCTTTGGTAATCCTTCCGCCTACTGGTCCCTGTTCTCAATCGAGTCATACGTTAGGACACCGTGGTGAACTGATCCGGGCTAAAGCGTCGTGTTGACTTCCCTCTCCCGGTCATATTGACGGACACTTCTGGGAATTCGTCATCCTGGTGGACAGGTTTCCTCCTGCGAAAACGCCTTGGTTTGGTTTCGGACGTTCTGGTAGAGATTCTCTCAAACACCGAAACTCTTCTTGGGGCTTTAGAACAGCAGCATTCCGACAATACTTCTTTGATTATGTTGGCACACGGATAGTGTGGATCCGTGTCTCGAACACTTCTTTTCCGGGACTTGTTCGCACCCCCACCCCTATAGTACAACTCGTCAGTTTGATAACTGGGGCAACCCATAGAGTGTTGGCACGCCTTCCCAGGTATAACATCATCATTATCAGACAGATGTCTTTCCCTCTGGGGATGCGACGCTTTATTGGTGTCTTCAACAGTTATCCGTTCATGTTTACGCCTTTGCGGGCGTGAAAACCTAACGGGCTCTTGGACTTCAATCCGCAATCCAATGCGGTCGGTAACAGGGGCTTTCCCTTTATTATCTTTCTTAGGGGGATTGGTACGACCCCCAGTCTTGGTTGTTGTTTGGGGACCTTTCAACGGTCCCAATCGCTTCTTGACGGGTGCTTTACCTCGATCTTCAGGTAGAGGACCGAGGCGACCCTTCAAAGGAACTCTGGATTTGATGAGATCCAAGCTACCACCCGGCTCCATCGGAGACGTGGGGCGAGAGGAAACGGGATCTGAAATTGACAAAGCTCGAACAGTAACTTCGTTCATCTTCGCCTTAGGCGCTGGCTTTACCTTCAGCCTCCACACCTGTTTGCGCTTGGGCGGTTTCTCGACTGCTTCTTCCTTCTGCATTTCTTTCGCTTTCTGCAAAAGGGCTTGGGCATGTGCGAGCAATGCTCGACGCTTCTTGATTCGCTCCTCGAGGGTGGAGCGGGTCCTCTTGACACGAACCCATTCATTCGTTTCTGTCTTGGAGGAGGAGTTGGTTGTTCACCGTTGTTGTTCTCGGCGCTGCCTAGATTTTAGATCCTCATTATAACGGATCCCGTCCATCGATTCCGAAGCCTTAGCTAATTGTCGTGCAAGGCGTTGTCGCCGTCTTTGGCGCGCCCTCTTTGACAAGGTTGGAGTGCCTTCAACAGTTGTCTTCACGGCGGAGGGGAAATCCGGATCTGCAGCTTCGACCACGTTGGACGTCGTAGGGGCGTCGCGGGGAGTGAGTGCAGTGATGGCGAGGGAATCTCGGATCTTCGAGCCGGAGGTCTCGCGAACATTTCTGGAAGAGGATGCCTTCCTGCGCCTGCTTGGAGAGGCGGATCTGGAGGAGGAGGAAGAGAGGTACTCTTCAAACTTCTGTTGATCGAATTCATATTCGATCTCTTCATTCACCCGGATCTTGAATGCCGGTTGCGTCACGACAGCCTCGGCAGCGAGGCTGTTGGCTCCCACTGTGGTCGCCAGTTTGTTTTCGGTAAAAGTTGCATTCATTGTCGAACTCATTATAATAAAGTTTGATTACAAAGAATTCGAGATATTCAATAAGAAAAAGAATGAAAGATTACAACTTTTCGAAAATAACGCAAGATCCGTTCGTCGTCTCTCGCTTGCGTGGGTCTTTAGCTGGTGACGGGGACGTCGATATTCGTGGACTAACTGGCAATCAGATCAGATGCAGAACTCCATCGATTTGCGAAGGAATCTAGAAGCAGAAGCGCTTATCTTGGCAACGGCGAGATAATTGCTCTTCTTAGGATTATCGCAACGAGATAATCCTAAGGAACGGACGTAGGTGAATGCAGATCTGACGAATCTCTATCTTGTATTGAAGGAATCAATCACTCTTCAGTCCGGCAAAGCTTCGCCAATTCTCCAAAATTCCAGATCTGAAAAAATGAAGCTCCAGGGGCTGTATTTATAGGCTCCAGGAGGTTACGGGCGGTTAAAACCACCTAAGGAGTAAATTCTGCGTTGGAGACACCCTTGGGTGTCTCGGCCATGGCCGAGACAACCTTGGGTGTCTCGGCCTTGGCCGAGACACCCCGAGTTGTCTCAGCCATGGCCGAGACACCCTTGGGTGTCTCGGCCTTGGCCGAGACACCCCGGGGTGTCTCGCTCATGCCGAGACACCTCGGGTGTCCCAGTTCAGCCCGAGACACTCTATTATGCCTGTTTGATTGTTTCCGCCGTAAATTCCTCGTCCGAACTCGGATTTGAGTGATTCAAAATGCGTTGGAAAGCCGACGAGGAATTCTATAAGTTCCAACGATCAAATCGTCCACGGAATAAATGAAACACGAAAGGTATTGCGCCTTTTGTAAACGTCGCGGGGCTCCCGATCAGTCCGTATCTTCGTTATTCCGAAATTCCGTTGTTTCGCGTAGTCCGTCGATTCACTTCAACCGTTCGTCGACGTCGGTTAAGCCTCTGTGACTTGGATAGTGACATTCATCATCTTTCCTTAATGCGGAGCTGTTCGTGGAGACCTATAGGCAGTTTTCGATGCCTACACTAAGTCAGGATGATCAGGATCAATGAAGGTCGGTGGCTGCTTCATATAGATAACATCAATATCAATATGACCTTGCATAAAGACATTCTTGATATCGAGTTGGCGGATGGGCCATTCTCCAAAAACCGCAATAGGTAGCACTGCACGAATAGTGACTAGTTTAACAACAGGGCTAAAAGTGTCATGATAATCAACACCCTCCTGCCGTTTAAATTCTTTGCAAGTAGGGGTGGCAAATTATGACCCGACCCATCAACCCGACCCGACCCAACCTGTTTATAATGGGTGTGGGTAGAGTTATATGGGCTAGGTCATAAATGGGTCAACGCGAACTGACCCATTTATTAGATGGGTAAATTAGGGTTGACCCGAATAACCCAATTACTAACCCGTTTAACTCTAAATGGGTTGCGGTCCAGACTCTTTCTTGTGATCGTAGGAGGAACGGAGAAGACGTTAGAGAGCGCAGTCCCTCAATCTGAAGAGAGGAATTGAATCACTAGCATGAGGCCGATGGGGAGGAGGAGGAGGCTGGAGGGGCTGAGGAGGTCGACGATAGCTTTCGAGATCGCCTCGCTGCTGTCATCGACGAGGAACGGAGCTCTGACGAAGACGTTGACGACGACCGTGAGGAGGAGGCCGTGTGGGGCCCGACCTTCGTCTTCCATGAAAGAGAGGATAGTTTAGAGAGAGTGAGAGTGAGAGTGAGAGTGAGAGTGAGTGAGGGTTTCGAGATTGGGAGCGGGGGTTCTTTTTTATGTTGGGATTTGGGTTTTGATTTTTTGGAAGCAGGGAGGGAGCACATGAGGGGAGCGTGCATGGCATGTGAATATGCGAGTGGGAAAGGGGATACTTATG
Organism: Asparagus kiusianus; assembly: GCA_022839385.1. NCBI lineage: Eukaryota > Viridiplantae > Streptophyta > Magnoliopsida > Asparagales > Asparagaceae > Asparagus > Asparagus kiusianus. The sequence continues at coordinate 2,989 of BQKN01051605.1, read as the reverse complement.
ATACTGTACAAATCTTATGAGTCAACAACTTTTGAATCATCCCTTGCGCTCTTTATGAATGGACAGGACCACTTTATTTCGTGTATGAAAATGATCTGACGAAATTTCAGAAAAATTCTAAACACAACTTTTTTTTAATTTGTTGTAAGTGCTATTGATAATAAATATTTTTTAGAGTAATATTCCAGAAAATGATAATAATTCAAGAGGCTTGATGAAGGAATTAAAATTTTTTCTCGAGTAAAAGAAAAGAAAGTAAAGAATTGAAGATAAAGAACTCATTGAACTTACATGGATCATTCGGGTTATATGGGTCGGGTCGGGTAACCCGTTTAATAAACGGGTTGGATCGCATTGACCTATTTATTAAATGGGTCGGGTCGGGTCACACTTATATGGGTAGGATCAACTATGACCCGACCCGACCCGTTTACCACCCCTACTTGCAACAGGTCGAGCCTTGTAACGGTCGTTAGCCCATTCACTCTGATATCATAAACAAATGAGGAATGAAAGTATTTTCCTTGATTGAATTTTTCATGTATAGTGGCTGAATTTTTAAAGCCAATAATGTTAACAGAAATAGTAAAAATTTTGCAGTAATAATAGTATTCAACAAATCCAGCTCATAGCTGCTATCATTAGGGATTTGTTGCTATCTTTAGGTAATTGCTATCCTTAAAAGATATTTTGCACTAGGGAAGGATTTAATTTGATTGAGTTAGGGTCGGTTAATACCATGCTAAGAGAAGTTAGCCGTGTAAACTTACATGCCTCTTTGCAACAATAATTCTGACTCATGTACGCATTTTTCTTTGTTACTTTAAAAGCTGGATTTGGATAGAGTTTTTCAGGAAGGTAGGCTGAGGGAGGGGGAGGTTACAATATTAACCCTCCTAAAATTGTATTTGTTTATACTTTAGTTAGTAAAAAGAGGAAAGGGGGTGATTAGACAATAGAAAATTTATCCAGTTTCTTAATCCTCCGAAATTCTAAGATTTGTCTCTGAGAAAACCAAAACTCATAATATAAAAGTCTACCATTTCTTTAGAATAACATACTGGTCAAATAACTTCACTTTTCTTTTTATCCTCTACTCTAAACAAACACATATTATAGTAAACTCTTATCATCCCCTTGTCCATCCAAACACAATTGAGTAGACCTCACTCCTTCACTTTTCACTCCCTCCCTTTGGATTTACCTCAATCAGTCCCCTCCCTCCCCCCTTTTGTATCCAAACTGACCGTAATATTTGGGATTCTATACTCATTAACTACTGGTTCATTTCACTTTAATGATCAGTTGCAGCACTTCGGGACTCCTGGTGGCAGAACTTCTTGTCATGTCTCTTCACAACCAACGGAATTATGTTGTCTTTAATTACGTGCTAATAAACAGAATGAAATAGTCTTCTGAATAAAATCAGAGTTCGTTGATAGATCTTTATCATCTTCTCTTTCTAATATGAAAACTTCGTCTTACACTAAAATAGACGATCGACTTAGAATAGCATTACCCATTGATTCAGAAAACTAAATACATACGAGTCTGTTTTTGTTTCGTTCTCTTTCCTCTTATTTACTCCTACTGACTGATGATTGTACTTCTTCTTCATGTATATTCTGCATCTATTTATCTATCTAACTTATGCATCTATTTTTCTCCGAGAATTTTTATTGTATGTTCTTTTTATTTGTTTCCTTCGTATAAACTACGTCATTTAGTGGAAGCTGGCCTTGGTCATCAATCTGCATATAGTTAATTGACAAGTCACTTGCGAAAAAGTTGAGGCAGGAGGAACTTATGTCATGGACAAAGAAAACTATACAAGAAAAATATTCTAAAAAATGGACTAATCTGAAGGGTATTGAATAATTACTCAATTCTAGATGAGTTTGATCTTGAATATTAAATTATAGCACACATGAAACGTAGAGGATATGTGCTCTAGTTCCTGATGATGATTGAATTTCTAATAGATCAAGTAATTAACAATCTTGATTATCTTCTCAACTGCGTGGTTGAACAAAACACCTGCAATCTCCTTTCGTAATATCTCTACCAATGGATGATGGGCAACCCGGCGGGTCCATTACGGAGATTCGATTTCGATTTTGGAGAAATGTCCTTTTAATCATATTATCTTAGAGTTGACGTGCATAACTTCAAAGCTTACACTTTAGGTTGAAAGTAACAACTATCAGTGGTAATAGTGATAAGATAAAATAACAGATGAAGTTAGAAAATCTCAATAAAATGTATACAAATCTGTATAAAGATAATTAATTTTTCATTAGGATCAATAGTGATTAATGCATGGTTCTAGATCAGAAGATAAATTAGATAATTAATAAAATGTATAAAGATAATTAATTAATTTTTTAACTGCAAGAGGGGTCTTAAACAGGGTGATCCTTTATCACCTATGCTTTTCAACATATCAGTTGATGTTCTAAACAGGATGATTATGAATAATGTGGAAGATGGTATTTTATCTACTCTTGGTATTAAGGAACCTCTCAATCATATAAGGAGTCTACAATTTGCAGATGACACCATTCTTTTTGTTAAAAGCTCCTCCAAAGATATATCAGTACTGAAAACCATTCTTTATATCTTTGAAGAACTATCAGGATTGGGTATCAATTATTCAAAGTCTTCTTTGATTCATTTTGGTAGAAATACCCAAAGAGGAATTGATCTAGCTTTGGTTATTAATTGTAAAGTGGGTTCTCTGCCAATCAAATACCTTGGTCTACCTTTAAAACGTGGGAAATTATCAAAATCTGATTGGCAACCAGTTATAGATAACCTTCATAGAAGACTAGCATCATGGAAAAGGAATTATCTTTCTTTTGGTGGGAGATTGGTCCTTTTGAACTCCGTCCTTACATCTATACCGCTTTATTATATGTCTTTTTATAAGTTGCCTAAATGGCTGATCAATGAAATAGACAAAATCAGAAAGAACTTCTTATGGACAGGA
>BQKN01051604.1:0-14741 GCA_022839385.1 Asparagus kiusianus | reverse complement strand
CCTACTTCTTACTTCTAATACTTCCATTATCCAAACGGGCCCTAAGTGGGATGCAAATATGCAATTGTGTTTGATACGGATCTCAGTTTATCCCTCCTTTATGTCAGTTAATCGCTCCTTTATATCTAAATGGAAAAAATAACGGCAAGTGTCCTATGTTATTTTAATAGTAGATTAGAATTCTCATCAAATTAAATCTATCTAAAATTTAAAAAACCTAGTTATAATCAAATATTTGATAATCTTAGGGGGTGTTTGATTGCACAATTTTATAGAAAAAATTTCTCAAAATATCTGACAATGGTAATTCTGTAATTAAAAATTTTCTATAGATTTTCGTAAACTGTGTTTGGCTCAAAAAAGTTACAGAAATGTTTTGTGTAAAGTAGAAAAAAGTACTAAAATTTACATAAATCAAATTCCTCTCAAAATGAGTGAAAATCACCCAGAAATCTGACACCACATTGATACTTTTCTATAAATTTAGGGGGTGTTTGATTCAATTTCTACAAATTATAGAAAATCTTGCTATTTTCTATAAAGTTATGGGTCATTTTCTTGTTTTGAACCAAACAATGAAAGTAAAAAAACAAGAAAATTGATACTTTTTAATTTGTTAAAAATTTTCCTATAATTTTTTTAAGAAATACAAGAAAATCATATTTTGGGTGGAAAATATTTCTTATAATTTGTAGGAATTGAACCAAACATCCCATAAGCACAAGTTTTTGTGCTTTGTAATGTGGTGACATATTCCCCTCCACTCATTAAAATCGGGGCCCACATTCACATGGGATAGGGAGTGATTGGGAATTGGAATGAGTGGATGGGAATAGGACACCTTAGTACAAAGCACAAAACTTGTGTTTAGTACCAAACATACACATTTCTCTCTATATGTGTGTGTGTGTGTGTGTGTGTGTGTGTGTGTAAGATTTGAAAATGATGTCTCATGGATAACAATGCGAGGCAGCGCGAAAGTAGTAGCCTCAGAATCTACCAAAGACAATCTTCGAATCCACTAAGTAAATATTGAAGAAAAACAAAATTTTATTAATTAAAAGTTATACTTCTAGGGCTTACAAGCTTCTACTTAAATAGAAAAAGAAACAAGACTTCTACAAGTACTCAAACTCCTACAATGACTCAAACTTTACTAAAAATAGTTAAAAAATTCCTAAAACATTAAAACTCCTAAAAATACTCCTTATGACTAGGAAAGTTCACCGGTCAAATCTCAGATCAAATCTAATTTGTTTCCTAATCAATACATACTCTTAAAACATTGCTAAAAATAGTAAAGAACGGACAAAAATACAGATATCTCTCAAACCGTAAGGAATTTGGTTAAACAGAGAAGATAGGTTTGGTTGTCTCTGTTTCGTCGAGATAGTCAATTTTAATATATAATTCGTCCAATTCTGACATAGTGTTTGAAAGTTATGGTCGTTTCTTCGTAGCAAGTAATTTTTATCGACCGAGCCAGCGTTTGAGCTTGCGACTATCTCACTTTGACATAAACATGTCTGACGTATGTTCTACATCACAATGATCATAGAATTTTCAAATTCTTAAACTTTGTAAGGGATAGAGAGGAGTCCTCGAAGAAATATGAACATGAATGTAGGAACAATGGAGAAGAGATGCTTGAAACGAGGGAGAAGTTGGACGAAATGAATAAAGGAGACCGTAGAAAAGAGACAACTTTATGAATGAAATTACTTTCTTTTTGAACTCAAGTTTGAAAACGAGGATATTGACCTCAAGGGAGTAGTAACGCAAAGGCAAGTAGATGACTTTGAAGGGGAGGATGCTTTACGAGGGAAATTAAAAAGAGGTCAAGTGGAGTGCACTTTCTATTTGCGTTTAAAGAAATCAAATCAAATTGTGAAGTTAATGTTAATATCTAAAGCAAGAAAAATAGAAAGAAAGGTCGAAGGACAAGAATCTTTTAGACTAGATAATTGGATTGCACTGATTCGTGGGATGTGTCTAGTCCTGTATTATTATTATTTTCTTTCTTAGAACACGTTCATTCATGTTTTTTTTTTGTTTTTTTTTTTTAGTGAAAATAGGGATTTCCCTGTATTACTGATAACCAAGGTTAAAAGAACATACAAAAGAAGATATCTACTGCAGATTAAGATAACTTCTCCGAGATGCAAAATAATGCCAAATCTGTAGTAGATGTCTTAAAGAAAAACTACAGAAAGTATTAAAATAGAAAGAAAATATCAAAATTACTAATTCATGTATTATTTTAGTTGGTGTAAAAGTTACAAATTTTATATGTTTATGGATATGACGTAATTGTTTATTAAGGTTTATACCCATTATTCATTGTTATTATACGAATAGGCAGTATTCAAATTAATAATAATTGAGATATCAAAGATTATTGACTAGAAGTAACATAAGGATTAGCAATCGTGTGATCTGCTCAGGACTGATTTCTTTGTCAACATTTCTTTTGAATTTTCAGTTTGTATGATGATGGACTATTTTTATTATGTTTTTCTAATAAGTGCGCCTCAAGTTTCAATTAATTAATAGCAGCTTAAATTTTAAGTATTATATTATCGTCCTACCAACATAGTAGTTTATTATGTATTTATTTTTAGTTACACCTTATCTACTACTATTATTTAAGAAAAGTTTATTTCCAGTGTTCTCTACCCTACAAACGTGGTCGGTCTTTAAAAAAAAAATCTAACCATATCCCAAAATTATACACAAAACTTCCAATAATTTAGAACGGAGGGACAAATAATTTGGAAAACAAAAGCAACAATTTAATTCATAACTACGGCACTATTTAGTAACTAACAAATCATCCATTATTTTTTAACTATCCTCAACTTTTCAAAACTAAAGATCCTTTATAAATTTCTCATCGCTCTTAAGTCTTAATGATTGACCTTTCTTATTGTAGCTATTGTTTATACGCGTATTAATATAGATTGTTAATGTGGTAACAAATTTTTTATGCACATGTGTGCACCATGTTACGCGCAAAATACTAGTGGTATTGTACTAACTCTATTTCAATCGCTAATTTTTGTAATTATTTATTATATTTCATGTTTGATCTCTATGATCCACAAAAGTAGTTGCACGTGTCACGGCCATAACGCACGTGGCTTAGAGTTAACGTTACACGTACTAACTCGACGTTGAAAAATTAGTTCAATTAACTATTCTCTCTCAAACTACTCTTTCTGTCATCATCTTTATGTTAGGATTATGTCTTTAATTCTTTGTATAACTTCATGAGAATCAGATATAATCAGAAATCTATCATGATTAGGAGATTATGTCTCATCATGATTAGGAGCATGAATCCTATTATAATTAGGAAGTTAGGTTAGAGATATGGTTTTGATTTCCCTATATATATTCTTCTATTGTTAGAGGAAAAATTAAGGAGAAGAGAGATAGCCAATATTCTTGTAATTTAGGCATATTCTTGTAATTAGGATTAGCAGAGTACGTGGCCTAATTCAAGAATATTGTGTGTGAGACGACGGTTTCGTAGTCTTTTTCTGTGCAAAAAGATTATAACATTGGGCAAATGTTTCACAATCTTTGCCCGTTCAAAAGATTGTAAGGAGAGTGCTGAGAGTTGATTATGTATGTGAGGTTGAGAGATTGAGAGAGGAGGGTTAAGTGGTTCTTCTTGTAGTTCTCCCTAATACATAGTGGATTTCTAGTTTGTTGTCCTGTGGACGTAGGTCGAAGTTGGTCGACCGAACCACGTAAATCTTGGTGTTCTTCTTCTTGATTGTGGTTGTTTTATATCTTATTGATTGTGTGATGGCTTCCGAGTTGTAAAGATCGTACTACGCGGGGAGAGTAAAATTCCTCAACAAGTGGTATCAGAGCGACGATGGTGAATCCGGGAGCGTGTTCGCGAGATAGACGTCGTACAAAAGTGAAGATCGGCGGCGTTACAAGAATCAAGATGAAGAAAAAGATAAAAAAAGAGAAGGGACGGTGATTGCCGGCGGGAGGATCTACGGCAGCCGATCGGCCGAAAGAGAGTGCTGGAGGGACGCAATGTCTGACGGTGAAGTATGCAGGCGATCGCAGCTATGACTCGCGGTGTCGAGGACGTGCAACTAGTCACCGACAGAGGGCTCGCACTGACAAAGGGCTTGCGTGGAGACGAATTGGCTGTGAGAGGAGCAGACGGTAACAAGTTGGCGGAGTTGCTTAGAAGAATTCTCGAGAGGGCTTCGGTAGGCTCTATTCGTGAAAATCTAAGGAGACAATCACGTGATTTGATGATGAGGTGATCTTGTGTTTGGAATATTTTGGTGTTTGGTGTTTTCACTACACGTGATAGAGAAAGAAATCATTCTTCACACGTAAGTGAATGAACTAAATTTTTTGTTGCCCAAGATTCGGTGTGTGGCTTTGTATGACATTTGGTGTTTAGATCAATCCAATGGCTGAGATTGATTGGAGTCTAGATGGGCGAATCGATAGTGGATTTTGGTGATCTAGCAGTCGATTCCTAGGTTTTGGAGTGCTTTGAACGCAATGGAAGAGTTTGATTTTTTAGATTTTCCTTAGACTAGTCAGAAAGTGCTGATAAGTTTTGATGGTGGTAACGAGGCAGATATGATGGTAGATAAGACAAACGGGTATGTGACGGATGAGACTGGTATAGAGAATCAAATGTGAGATAGAGAATCAAATGTTATTCTAACAGTAGAGTTGTCAGCATATAATTTTTCAGAGTCATCACGGGAGTAGTAGTTAGGTGTGTAGACTCGAGGATGACAGTGCCAGATTAGGTGGAGCTTGCAAGCAGACACGACTGAGTGACACACGTGCTGATGGAGATGGCGGCATTGGACTTAAAGACGATGAACACTCATATTCGGTCCAAGCCAAGTGATGGAGGAGATGAATGCATCTAGCTTGTGGTGTGGAGTAGGAGAGGTGCATCGATATAGTTTGAAACGAGCGATGCAAGTGGAGTACGAGAATAGCAAGTGAGAGAAGACTTTTGTCAAGTTCAGTTCGAGAGGAGAAGCATGGTTGATTTGCTTCTAATATCATAGGTGGAAGATTTATTAGTGCGTACAAGAGAGGTGTAGGGCGCCGCAACGAGACAGATGAAAGTGAGGGTCATAGGGGCATCCAATTGAAGTGCAGGTGCTTCGGTTTGAAGTGCGAAAGAAATAGAAGATTCTAGCGTGAGAGGCAAAGTTTCAAGACAACTATAATATATCTTCAAGGGAGTTTGTGAATCAAATCCAAGGTGAAGATTGTTGGGATTGTATCTTTGATTCTTTGTATAACTTTATGAGAATTAGATAGGTTAGAGATCTATCATGATTAGGAGATTCGGTCTCATCATGATTAGGAGTTTGAATCCTATTCTAATTAGGAAGTTAGGCTAAAGATATGGTTTTGGTTTCCCATATATATTCTTCTATTGTTAAGAGAAAAAAAATCAAGGAGAAGAGAGATAGTCAATATTCTTATAATTTACGATTAGCAGAGGGCATGGCCTAATTCAAGAATACTGTACGAGAGGCGAATGTTTCGTAGTCTTTGTCCGTGCAAAAGACTACAATATTGGGAGAGGATTTCGCAGTCTTTATTCGTTCAAATATTGTAAGGAGAGAGCTTTCGAGAGAATATGAGAGTTGATGATGTATGTGAGGTTGAGAGATTGAGAGACGAGAGTTGAGTGGTTCCTCTTGTAGTTCTTCCCAATACATAGTGAATTTCTCATTTGTTGCCCCAAGGACGTAGGTCGAAGTTGGTCGACCGAATCACGTAAATCTCGGTGTTCTTCTTCTTGATTGTGGTTATTTTATATCTTATTGATTGTGTGTTGGCTTTCTAATTGTGAAGATCGTAGTACGCGGGAAAACTAAAATTCCCCAACATTTCATCCTCTTTTTCTTCAGAAAAAATTCGAAACAAAAAAACCATCATATCATCTAGTTTTTGAGAAAGCACATAAATCTTAAGTTAAGCAATGGGCTCAGAAACATTCTTGGAGGTTGTATTGGCAATTTTCTTGCCACCAGCCTGAGTTTTTCTTTGCTATGGTTGTTGTGTAAGTTATGTTGTTATTATTATTATTAATTTTGGAAATTTAGTAATAAATGAATTTTGTTGAACAGGGAATCAATTTTGTGTATCAAATTTATTTGTTTGGGTTTTATAATACTGCAGGTAGACTTTTGGATTGATCTGTTGCTGACGGTGTTGGGTTACATACCTGGAATGATTTATGCAATATATCTGTTGGTTGGATGATAATGATAGTCTTCACATAAAATAATAATAGCAATATTGAATTGACATGAAGAGTTAATATTGTCTTCAGTGTACGGATGGGGCGGTGGAACCTAAAAACAATAGTTTCCTTTTTGTCTTGAGTAAGATATCCGTTGTGTTATTGTCCTCAATTTGCAATTTTTATTATTTGGACTCTCTCTTTAATGTTTGATTTATTTGTTTGTTTATGGAGGTGAGTAGTCTAACCTAATGTCATGTGTATAGCTGAGGAGAAATGAGACTTCTTTAGCGTCTCGCTTGGTACGCAGTAATAAGTGTAAATGGAATACAATTTCTACTTCTCATTCATATTTACCAAACATGATAGTGTTTTTGGATGCTAGAAATATCATTCTCACTTCTCATCAATTCCCACTTAATGTGAAAATTGATATTCCCAATGAGTTATCAAAGAATTGATATTCTCACTTAGGTATCAAGGTAATAAAAATAACAAAATAAATTTGGAATATATCCTCGTTAAATATGCTCTCACTTAATTCTCTAATCACACCCAAACATGAGAATAAGAATGAGATTCCATTCTCACATCAATTTTATTTCATTCCATTCTCACTTGACTCTTCCCGCATACCAAACAAGGTGTCAGGGTAATAAGACCTAGAGGGATAATAATGTTATGTGGAGATAATATTAACCTCACACAAATATCAAAATTTAAATGGTTTAGAATGAATTTAACAGCTATAAACAACATGCAAATAATAGTACTAAAATTATATAGCGCTATCAATTTTCCTACTTTTTTTGGTTAAAACATGTAAATTGAAAGAATAAATTATGGATATTGTCATCTTTAGAAAAGATCAAAAGATTGCGCCGAATGCAAATATGCAAACAATCATACTAAAACACCAGACAATTAATCTCAAGTTGCATAATTGCCAATTTAAACCAAAAGCTCTTGTACCCAAGACTCATCTACCCTACTACTAAATATATCTTCCAACAAAATCTGGAAACATTTATACAAAGAGTAAACTTTAAATACTTTTAGAGCTCCCAAAGTTTGCAGTTCAGGGGATAATAACATAGACTAAAAGCAAGGGTACCATAAATTTTATCACGTAGTTGCTCAACCTTCCTACTCAACTTCCAGCAGCAAGTAAACCTGGAATCAACATAAACAGGAATAACAATGATCACAAAGCCCAATCAACATGATACCTGAACTTCCTGAAAATGTAAGGCTCATATTCATTTCCCAAAGTTTACCCATTTTTCCATTTTAGTACACCAAAGAATTCTTTGAACACTTAGACTAGGGTTGGGCGTGGGCCGGGTCGACTCGCCGGCTGACCCGATCTGTCACGAGTTACGACCCGACCCGACCCGGCCCGTGATATACGTAGGTCATGAGCCGGGCTAGGTCTAGTCCCAGACTAGGGACCAGTTGAAATAGGCCCGGCCCACCATTGACTCAGCATTGTCCAGCCTGACCCAACATTGACCCGACTCAATGCAAAAGAACGGTCAATGTCAGCAAATAAGAACTTTCCTTGAAGAATTTCACAAATATGGCTTGAACGAATTTGGCTCCTTGAACATTAATAGTTAGCATATTTTTTCCTTTTCTCCTCTTGTATTTGTAATTTAAATTTAAACTAAAAGAAAGTTATTAACTTCCCGTAGACATAGGTCTTCCTTCAAAGTCCGAACCACATATATCTTTGTGTTGGTGATATTTTCTGTATGATGTTTATCTTTGTATATATATCATTTAGATAAAGGGTTAAATAGGAAAAAATAATTTAAATATAATTTAATAAATATGAATACAAAGTTAATATAGTTTAGAAATTAAAAATGAAAAAATAAGGAAAAAAAATTGAAAAAACCCACGGGCCGACCCTCGACTTGTGGGTCGTAGGTCGAGCCCGACCCGACCTGTCCCTTTGCGGGTCGTGAGCTATGCCAGGTCCAATCCTAGACTCAGGATCAAAAAAGTAGGCCCGGCCCACCCTGACCCGGGCGGGTCAGTCCCGACCCAGCCTTGAACCCGGCAGGCCAGCTCTGAACCCGGCAGGCCAGCTCTGAACCCGGCAGGCCGGCTCATGAGCCTGAACCAGCCACACCCATGCCCACCCCTAACTTCGATGCCCCATAGTTTCGCTCTCATTTCAGTTTGATACCCGTGTCTAGATTTTGCGAGATTTTTTATTAAAATTGTATCGCGATTAGATCCAGATAACCAAATGTCCCCGATATAACAGTGAACTGAGGGTATCACGTAAAGAAAATATAACAAACTCTAGACGAGGGTATCAACACAAAACAATAATGAAACTTTAGGGCATAAAAGTGTCAAAAGAAAATACTTTGGGGCTATCAAAGTTAACAAAAGTGAAGATTTTAGGGTACCGAAGTGCAAATAAGACACATGTAAATCTACCTTGTCTTCACTTTGGGCTCTTCTTCCACAATCCAAATTTCCTGAAAACACCACCTCCATTGTTCTTCTTCTTTGGCGATTCATCATCCAAATCATCAGAAAACGGCGAGTTCATCAACTTCCCGGCAACCGACTGATAATCTGCATCCAAAGAGCTTGTCCTCTCCACAAACCTCCCATTGTTTCCTGTAGTTAATACAGCAGCCGCCGCCTCCGCAGCTTTCCTCCATTGATCAGACTGCACCCTCAGCCTTCGCAACTCCACTTCCATCTCCGAGTTCAGAACTTTCGCTGCTTCAAGCTGCTCAGTTTTCTTCTCAGTATCTTCAGTAATGTACTGAAGCTTCATTGTTGCTTCCTTTTCCTTAGCTTTCGCCAACTCCATCTCAGCAATGGCAGTTTCGTAATTCTTGCTGTTGTCTGCTTCCTTTTTTGCCATCTCCAGTTTCAGAAGCTCGTTCTCCTCAGAAATGCTCTGTAACTCGTTTTCCTTGTCCATGAGGTTTGCTTTGAGCTCTGTGATGTCTGAAACTGAGTTGTTGGCTCTTAGTTCATCGTTCATATCTGATATGCCTTGAAGTTCATTTTCTTTGTCGAGTAGACTTGCTTTCAGTTCACAAAGCTCGGCCTTCACATTCTTTAATGCTGATTCGAGTTTTAGTTCTCTTGCTTCAGACTCGATCTTTACTTGGTCAGCCATTTCGTAAGCTGATCGAATTTGTGAAGCAATCCGAGTTTGCTCTTCTTCGTACTTAATCTCAGCTGCTTGCAGTGCTGATCTCAGTTGTTCAACTTCTTGCTCTAGAGACCCAAATGTTATAGAATCACCAATATTAAGTTGATCGTCTTGCAATTTCTTCACAGTTTCTTCAAGTGCAATAACTTGAGCTCTAGATTCTTCTAATTCAGAGATTGAAGATCTGAAGAGCTCGAGGAGCTTTGCGCCTTCAGAACGAAGAGTCTCAACTGTGGCCTTCGCTACTTCGAGCTGTTGTTGAGTCTCAACTACTTTAGCCTCTGCCTCTGCTTCAGCTTTCTCACTGTTCCTTGCTTCAATTTTGAGCTTCTCCATATTTGAAAGAGTCTCAGCCATTTCTTGCTTCAACGAAGTGATTTCTTTTTTTGCTATTTCTGACTGCTTCACTAGTTCTTCTTCAGAATCAGCAGCCATTTCAAGCTGAGCCTTTAACCTGTGAATATCATTCATAGCAGAAGATAAAGCAGTTGAATCCATTGAATGCTGCTTTTGTATAGCTTCAATCTCGGATTGCCAAGCTCGATCACGATCTTGAGAGATCTTTCGAAGTTCTTGAAGACGGGACTCTTCTGCTGAGGAGAATTCCATGAGTTGGTTCTGCGAATCTTCCAGCTTTGCTGTCATGGCTTGGAGTTGTTGCTTGATGTCTTCTGCTTCTTGTTGAGCTTGCTTCTTTGATGACTCTGATGAATTTAGTTGATCTTTGGTTTTCTTTAGCTCCTCTTGGAGTTGAGAGAGCTGGGATTCTAATTCAGCTAGCTTACTTGGCCTCTTTTGCTACAATTTGGAAAAGAAAAGCATGAGATATGATATTGAAACCAAGCAGTGTTATCGATGCGCAAAGCGCAATGTGAAGCACAAAGATGTGCACATGCAAGAGGCAATGCGTGTGTTATCGATGCGCAAAGCGCAATGTGAAGCACAAAGAACCTTTATGTGCACATGCAAGAGGCACTGCGTGCGCCTTAGTGAAGCGAGGCACACACCACACATAATTTTACATAATTTTTCAAGATAGATTATCAAGCATGAAAGAACAAGTTTATGAATTTTCATATATAAAAATATGTCAAAGTAATAATATCTACTACCAAATAACAAAATAAAGTCATAGTTTATAATGCTGACACACCTAGTAAAGTTCATAATTTTCCAAATCAAAAGTCAAACCAAGACTATTATAGAAGCAAAATCAAATAGTAAATGAGAACAAGCTAGGCTCCTCATTAGTCTGGTAAATAGCCTAGTGAGTTTATTTTTCTTCTTGAGATACGAATTGTTATCGGGTATAAAGACCCGATTGAAATGTTAAAGAAACATAACAAACGAGAGTATGTCCTGCATGCGCCTGTGCCAAGCGCCCTTGTGCAGAGCACTTATGAGACGCAAACGGTATTGTCTCATTACCTGTGGACTGCTTCGCCACCACCTCATATCATAGGCCGTATGAGGAGCAATGAGATGCGCACCTTTGATATCACCGAAAGTAAAGAGGGTTTTAAAAAAAAATCTTGTAGGTTTCATACATCAATTAGCATTTTTTTAATATTATTATTTTTTTCTTTTCTTATTATTATTATTATTATTTTGGCACACCATCCCTTGATAATAATACAAATAATGCAGCAATTTTAAAATGTCTTCAGGTTATTTCATTATATATCAGGATTCTGAGAAGTTCCTTGGTTCTGTAAGCTCTAAATAGAATGACCAACAAGTTACGAGAGAGGGTTTTTTATTAACCAGTCTATAGCTGGACCTTCTCTTTTCTTCATAGATTCTTAGACAACAAGCCTGAAACAACCTTAACGGATGTGATCCCAATTTAACAATATCTCATAAAACTAATGATAAAAATCTGATGTATACTTCTCAAACTCAACTGTGATCTCTAGCTAAGCCCATTTTGATAGGATCAAGCAAAATGATGCATTGATGATCGTCATGCCTTCATTTTGAGCTAGGCAGAGAGTATAGAAGTACAATAAAACAAATATATTCAAAAGAAACTGAGTCAGAAACTGTAACAGGGTGCTTGCAGATTCTTATAACTTCTATAAACATAAGAAGATTCAAAATTCTTATGTCGATAGAAAAATCAGATGCATTTGGTAAGTATTATGTTTCAATGGCTTTAAGATTAACATCTCATTTTAACTAATTTGTAAGTTATACTTATCCAAAGAGAAGCTATAGCATCAGCAAATTCTACTACATAATAATACCTCAGTGGCTGGGCTTCGTGGTGAACGGCGATCGACAACTTTAGGGCTCTTGTCAGTTTGCAATTTTGTTGGAGTGCGTTTGGGGGTGGAAGAGTCTGAGTCAGCACCGGACTTGGTTGCTCGATTCGATTTAGGAGTGGCTGGAGATGTCCTCTGAGGAGCGTCTGATGACCCATTTCTACTTTCAAGCAAAGAAAGGAAACAATCAGAAGCATAGAAAGGATCGATCATTATAGATATAATTCTATGCCGTTCATATGTGACTACATAATTTTCGTAACAGTGAGAAGATATATAGTTCGCCTTTCTGTAATATACCAAATGTTCAGAAAGTACACATTATACAGTTTATCAAGGGTCATTTTCATGCAAATACAAGCAACATATAGCTGGGAACCAAAAGTTTTGAAGGTAATGGTTAAAATAGGAAACCAAATCACTAAGCCAGAAAAGGTTCACCATCAATTAAAATCCATCATTGTAGTATTTACCCCAACAGACTAACAACTTAACAAGCAGTTTCCATGAGAATGAACTAAAAACTTTCGAATTTATGTAGCTTACAAAGTGAGATAATCACAGAATGAAAACACTAATATAACCACTACTGTATAGCAAAGATTTCACATAAATAAATTTTAATCACAGAGTAAAAACTCTAATATAACCACTAATGTATAGCAAAAATTTCACATAAACAAATTTAATCAGCCAAGCGTGAATGTTCCAAAAGCAAAGCCATTTCATGGACATGTGAACATACACTGAGATAGGAGAAAAGAAGGGGTGCACTTGTGGGAAGTAATTGGTTGCTCCCGTTGAGGACAAAAAATTAGATAAAAGCGATCAAAGTTATAATTAATGGAACAAGGGAGACCAAGAATGCACTTAAAGTACTTGATGGAAGCAATTAAGGATCCGATAGTGATAACTTAGCAGAGAAGAAAGCCATTGACAGACGGAATTGAAGAATAAAATTCACGTAGACGGACCCAAAACTTGGGATAAAAGCTATTGCTATTCGTCGTCGTCGTGGTTGTTGCCACTCAGTAATACGTAATCTTACCATTTGCAAGACAATAACTTCGCTTCTTTCCAGAGATGTAGAGGCTAAGAAAGTCCAGATGTTATGATGCATTAATCATTAATTCCAGAATCCTGGTTGCAGCATTCAAATGTACAGGTTCCTAGGATGACCTAATTCATTTCTGATGTAAACCAACACGCTAGAGTTGAGCATAGATTAAACTAGCTAGGGCTTCAGCTGGGTTTTGGAATTTTATGGAGTTAGTTTGAAGCATGACAAATAATCAGGTGCTTGATGCTTCTAAAATCCACATTGGATCCAAACACATGTACAAGCAGCATTTACTTATTACTAATAAAGACAAAGAACAACAAGAAGCCATACTGTTGAGAAAAGGACCCCATAGTAGCAATTTCACAGCAAAGAGGCCTAAACACGTGAAGGACACAAATTAATGCAAGGGGACCGTCATGAAGTCTAAGGTTCAACTCACAGATCCCACATCTTTGGTTGCATTCAATTTTGTAATATCAGACCAATACAATTGTTCACAAACAATGCTGCAAATGAAAGCAAATGAAGGTTGAAAGCTTCTAAAGAGGGTAAAATCTTATCAACTCTTATCCAAAAAAACAAAAACAAAAAAGGTAACCAACATTATCTCTAAGCCAAATAAAAAGGAAGAGCAACAAGAAGAAGACATCAAGGACCCACAAAACTAACTTCACATCAAAGAAATGGCCAAACATGTGACGAGCATAAATAAATGCAGGATACCAACAAAGCTAAGAAACTACAATAAAAGATATGACTTCAACCATAGATTTGCCCCTTTTCAAAAGAAACTTCAAAAAGAAGTTTAAAAAAAACCCATTAATCAATGCGATATCAATAGAAAAGGCAAAAAACCAAAATAACCCAAGTTGAGAATTCACCTAGTTTTTGAGTTCTGCATATTTTCCCACTTCAGTCTTCAACCTGCAACAATCAAAAGCACAAACAAATATAGCTTGTGACAACAGTAAATAGATTGTGAGTGAAGTAAATATCTTGTGAATACAATTAATGCGGCCTCTAGATCAGAACGAGATCAACCAACCCCAATACAATTATTTAAAAATTTAATCTTTCAAAAGATGAATAGTGACCCTTTTTTTATTTTACCAAAAAACTTTTAAAAGACTTGTCTGCAGCTCGTACACTGGACCTCTGACACCATTTGCTTGGCTACTGGTTCAAACGTAAAATAGGAACAAGGAATCAAAACAACAAGATACGCCATCGGAGCTCCAGCGTTGAGAAATAACCAAAATGGGCTCGAAATTTCCCCAAATTTGGGCTTGGAAGTGAGGGCATTTTGGGGAATTTCGATGGAAATAATGGGTCTCTTTGAAATTTGGATTTAATGGTTGTGTTTCCTAAAAGGGGTCAAACAGCGGAGAGGCGCGGCTCCTGAGGAACTTAACACTACCAACGAGAATAATAGAGGGGGAAAAAAGAAGATAATATAAAATAAATAAAAATATCTTGGAACTTTTACAGCACTCTATTTTGCATCTACAGGCAAAGAGAGATAAAAATAACAATGGGATTGTAGTGATTAAAAAAGAGAGTCTATTTATCATGGAAAGAAAATAATGGGTTTAAAAAAATCAAAATATTGTCATTAAAGCTGATTTTTAATTTGAAATAAAAAGAAAAAACCCACAGATAATCATCTTCTTCATATGGGTCCTTTATATCTTTTACATTATTGCACTTTTCAGATTAGAGATCTCAAAAGCCTGCAGCAAGTGAGAGTTTGAAGAGCTTTCTGCAACTGACATTATCATTTCTGACTCAAAAAAAAAACACCCATATACAGATTGTGAACCCATTTGAGAGGAGAACAAAATGCTAATAAAAGTATGAAAAAAATAGCAAATAAACTCACAGTTGTTTTCTTCTTGTTCTTCCTTGTTCTTCCTTGTTCTTGTATCTCCCAAAAGAACAGAGAGAGAGAGAGAGAGAGAGAGA
>BQKN01051601.1:1994-15786 GCA_022839385.1 Asparagus kiusianus | reverse complement strand
AAAAAAAAAGGTTAAGAATGTTTGTATCATCTTGTGATCTACTGAAATCTTAGACGGTCCGATTTGACCTGAATTGCAACCAATCATTAGAGCATGAATATCAATATTTTAGGAACTTGTAATATATGTGGACTACACAAATATTTTGATGGACTGGTCACTGACTAAATATTAGTCCCATATCTTCGAACTTTATGTTGTGCTTTGCTTTCTATTGCGACGTAATTTTATCCCTTTCTAGTAATTAAATATATAGTTGTTAAGCAAAACGTTGAACCTCAATTTAATCAAAAATCATAAACTCTTTGAAATTGACCTAACTCTCAATCTAAAACTCTCTAATTATATCAATGTGTAACTATACTTCATTTTTTCATACATGATGATGCCAAGAGTGGGTACACTCAATCCTGCAAATTCAACCAAACAAAGGAGAGAGGAGAAAGTGAAAGTGCTCAACCATACTTTTGTTAATCATCATGCAATCCCTCAAAAGGGCAATCTCCTTAGAGAAATATCGTATCAAAATAGAACAAATCAACCAGACAATCAACTTCCTAAAAGATTTGAGTGATTCTTGAGGTAATTAAGTTCCCCATGGCATAATAACAATGTTATTATAGAGAACAATCAATGTCATCAAGTCTTGTTAAATAGCCAAATCAAGCATAAGTACATATCAACATCTGAACTTTTCTTTGCAGCGCCTAAATTTGTCTCTATAATTGAATCTAGTGGCTTCACTATGGACATCAGATTAATTGAGGCACACGACTTAAATTTATTTATGATGAGATTGATTAGATGTGAGAAGTTTTAATCAAATCAATATTACCACTCCACATTCTTAGCAGGAGAGTTATCTGAAAATGTTGACAGATATTATCTTGATTTGTAGCAACTAACTTATGTGCTAGTGTGACTAGACTTCGGTTTAAGAGTAATGATCAATGTTAGTATATGATTGAATCAATGACTAGAGATGAGATTAGACTTGTGACCCTTGACTTTTTATGATTTAGATTTAGGGGTTTTTATTTCAAGATCCGTTTTGTTTACTCATCTTTACCTATAAACCCAATCACTATTGCTTGTATTTTTAAACCTAATTGTCTTTTTGTTTTTGCCTTTAAACCCAATTTTCAAAATACAGTAGGTAGAGCAATTGTATTTATATACAAACATGATAAAAACCCTTAAATACCCCTTTTAATACCCCCTTAAACCAGTACCTCTCTCTCCTCTTCTTCCCCTTTTCAACTCTACGCCCTAACTAAAAAAACAAATTTCCATCGACGCCTCCTTTCCCTCGCCGTCTGGTGTTCGTCGCCTCCGTCCTTGCCTTCGCCGTCAACGTCATCGTCTCCGTTGACACTTATCAGCTCTCGTCGACGCATCCTTTTCAACTCTACATCCTAATTGAAAAATCAAATTTTCCCATTTCTTCCTCCTCGTCGTCTGGTGTCCATCGCCTTCTGGTGTCCGTCGCCTCCGTCCTTGCCTTCGTCGTCGCCATCTTCGTCGACATTTATCAGCTCTCGTCAACGCCTCCTTTCTTCCCCGTCGACACTTATCTTCTCCATCGACACAAAGGGTTTCCAAGCACTACTTCAATTGGTAATGTTGTTAACAAACTTCTACCATAAGCTCGAGTTTTTTTTACTGAAAGTCTTTGCCTGATTATATATATACATATGTGCAGAATAAGAACACTGTGAAGGATAGCTTTGATTTGTATCAAGGGCCATTTGTACACAACAGATTTGCAAAGCAAGAGGTATGAAATCTGGAGAATCTGAAATTTTGTGCCTGTAAAATTTGTTTATAAACAGCTGGAGAATCTGGAGCTTGCCTTGAAGATTGTGAAAGAGAAATTGCTGGGCAGAGCTAATGGAGTCGGTGATCTTTGAATTATAATAGAATATATGATCAGTTTTGTGAGTTTGTAAGACTGGAATTTTTAATAGAAATTGTTGTGCAGATTGTGTAAGACTGAATTTTTGTGCAATTTTGTGAGTTTGTAAGACTAGAATTTTGTTATTGCGAAATTTTGTGCAATTTTGGACAGAAATTTGTACAATTTTGTGAGTGCTATTTTTTGGATTTTTTTAGAATTTTGTGAGTGCTATTTTGTTCTTGTGCGTGATAAACGAAAAGTGTAGCGTGATAAACAAAAAGTATAGCATGATAGACTGTGAATGTAGAGTGATAGACTGAAAGTGTAGCGTGATAACCTGTAAATGTAGCGTGATAAACTGTAAGTGTAGCGTGATAGACTGAAAGTGTAGCGTGATAAACTGAAAGTGTAGCGTGATAGACTGAAAGTGTAACGTGATAACCTGTAAGTATAGCTTGATAAATTGAAAGTGTAGCGTGATAGACTAAAAGTGTGGCGTGATAAATTCAAATTGTAACGTGATAACCTGTAAGTGTAGCGTGATAAATTGTAAACGTAGCGTGATAAACTGTAAGCGTAGCGTGATAGACTGTAAGTGTAGCGTGATAACCTGTAAGTGTAACGGGATAAACTATAAGCATAGTGTGATAAACTGTAAGCGTAGTGTGATAGACTGAAAGTGTAGCGTGATAACCTGTAAGTCTATCACTTACAGTTTATCACTCTACATTTACAGTTTATCGTGATAGACTGAAAGTGTAGCGTGATAACCTCTAAGTCTATCACTTACAGTTTATCACTCTACATTTACAGTTTATCACGCTACACTTACAGTTTATTACTCTACACTTTGAATTTATCATGCTACACTTTCAGTCTATCACGCTACACTTACAGTTTATTACAAAACGATGAAATTTCTTGTGGGGTTTAATGTAATCTGTCCCACATTTACATGGTAAGATTGTTCTCTACGGATTAGACCTGGTTTTTGCTTTGTTGAGTCTAGAAATGAGAAATTTATTGCTAGTTTTTTCAAAAAGAAATCTAAGGGTGCGTGTCATCTCCACAAAATTAGTTTTAATGGGTACAGTCTTGATCCAAAAGTTAAATTTTAGTTTGGTAATAATTGGGCCACAATTTAACTAGTTTTATTCAATTGAAATTTTAGCTTCTAAGCTAGTTCTCTTTTGGACCATTTCCTACATGGTCCAACTCTATTCTAGTTCAGCAAAAACTAATTCAAACTCTTATCACTTTTTGGATTTTCCAAACACACCCTAAAGATTATAACATTCATTACAATATAATAATATGTAGTGTAATATATATAAGGGAAAAGTGTTCCTAATGTGACGTCTTAGATAATCATCTAAGGACGCGGCCTAAAATCACATGATTGAGCTATATTGTGGATGATCCGCTCCGTTAAACTTAATCTACATATTCTAAAATCTCAACACACCAAGTTAGGGGTGAACCCATCGTCGTTTGACACTCCGTCGAGCCATGTGAAAAGTTCTATTCATTCGAAATCGTTAAAATTAGTACGAGTGGATGAATGGTCAAACGATGATGGATTCACCCCAAACTTGATGTGTTGGGGTTTTAGAATATGTAGATCAAGTTCAACAAAACGGATCATCTACAATGTAGCTCAACCATGTGATTTTAGGCTGCGTCCTTAGATGATTATCTAAGGCGTCACCTTAGGAACACTTCTCTCTATATATAATGATCTCATTCAATTCTGATAATGATTAGATGGGACAGCACAAATATAGTGATGGATATCATCCAACTCTATGGCACCAAAGGCCATTGCTTCTTGTTAGGGGAGGGGTGAACACGGGTTGGGTCCTAAGCACCAACCGGGTCCACTGGTCGAAGCACATAATAACGATATTGTCCCCAACTTAAGCACTTTTGGGTCACAGATGTGGGGCTTTAACTTAAAAGGCATCGTTACTATGTGGAGACAATCCCCCACTTATATACCCATACTGAGTTCTATAATTTTTCCATGTGGGATTAATGGTTTGGACCAACCATTCTCAACACTTCAGATGGTGAGTTGGGCGACTTAGGCCTTGTAAGCTGAATGAATCATGTCATGCAAATCAAATATTGAAATGCATTGGACACTTTCCAGAAAACATACACAAAGGGTTGTTCCCAAAAATTTGTTTCTGGAATTTTGACAAATTTCAGAATTCTTCAAATCTTCAAATTCTATTTTTTTAAAAGTTTGGTAGAACGGAAAATTAAATGTGGAGTCCACTTTTCATTCTCTCCGCAAAATTAAAATAAATGTTATCCTGATCAGGGGGGAATTTTCTCACACTTCCCTCGGCAAGCTTTCCATCACAGTACATACAAAAGTAAATTAAGGAATTTAATTATGACATAATTCTTGAAGTAGAACCCCTTTTTACTTTTTTTTTTAAAGAAAGAAACCCCCTTTTACATGAATAATTAAGATTTAATTTGACCATGTTTTATTTGACTAATAAGTCTCAATTATGCGGGAGTTCTAGAAGTTATGACGGACGCAACATAGATTTGCTACAAAAGGTAAAGTAAGTACTTAAACGAGCAATATATAAAGCGTTTTTCTCCGTGAAAAAAACATATTCTTTACTTTCTACAGTAATAAGAAGCTTCTTCGAATTTCTCGCGTTGAGCCTTTTTAGTTAGCCTTGCCGTTTTGGTAAAACAACTCCATAGCCCACGGATTATGGAAGTTGATCAAGATATTATTGCATAGTTTTTAGTGGTGGACTTAAAACAAACGTAAGCACGCGTATAGATTCCATTTGTGAATTACTTTCAGCTAAATTTCAGAAGATCTACCATACATAACGATCTAGCTTAACTTTGGATGATTATCAAAAAATCTTCTACCGTATATAACGATCTACCTTAACTTTGGATGATTATAAAAAAAAAAATCTTTTATTACTTTCAACTTTAACTTAGGGTTGAACCACATGAGAAAAAAGTGAAGGGACTGCAACACATGAAAATATTTCTTTTGGGGAATTGACACAATTTTCCCTTATAAAAAAATCTTTCATTTCTTTCAAAATATCAGAATCTATTTTACGTTTAGAGATTATTAGAAACTCTCCTAAACTAAACTGTAATTTTTACATGGGTGGATAAAATGACATAGACATTAATTTTCCTAAAAAAAACATAAAAAACCTTACAGTGGGTTTTGATACCGAAGAGGTGAGGTGAGGGAGGGAAGCAATTGAGATAAACTTTAATTTTGAAGTGTCTAAGGAATATCCACATTTGTTAAATTGCTTATCTAATATAAAATTTTCCTTCGAAATTGCTATTTACTTCTATGGGATAATGTTTTTCTAGAGAATTATAACTTCTGCTTTCATAGAAACAATGAGCAACGATTTTTCGTACGAAGAATTAGTTGACCGAAGTCGTATACTTCTTTAAGAAGAAACAAGAAAAAAAAATAATTTTTAAAAAGCAAGCTGTAAGACCAGTACATCCTATTTCTTTAAAAAAAAAATTGCCCAGGGAAAGGTAGCAACAAATCAAGCTACTTTTGATGAAGTCAAAGTGTTTTTTGCAAAAGAAATGACCCACTCCACAAGATTATTTAAATGGATAATCAATATGGATGTAAAAATATGGATGCTTGACAAGGAAACATATAAAGTAGCCATAGATTTAGGAAGAATCCAATGGTCCCGGAGATAAGTTAGAAAATAGCGATAAACTTTTATTCGGAAAACCACCACACTTTTATATTATTATAATTACGAACCCGAAAACACTATTCAAAAAGAGTTAAGTGTCATATAGATACCAAATCGAGAATTTGAAAAGTAACCACTTACTCTTAAGAATGAGGATAATTTTTTTTTTTTTTAAAATATCTCTCTAGAAGCTCATATGGAATTGGGATCTATTCCATAAAATATTTAGATGAATTCACCCATTTCGCATGATAATATTCGATCCAGAAAATTAACTAATGTAATAATGGTAACCAAATGATTCTACATGCACTATGTCAAGAATATAATATCAATACTTTTGAATTGTTCAATATTCCTTTATAGAACATCGTTTATAACTGAGTATCTTTTGACGAAATGAACAATGACATTGGATCATAATATTTTAGTCATCTATTCCGAGATGTTTACAATCTAGAATTGGTTGAGATATGTGAGTCATGTAGAAACTTTCTATGGAATATTACGATAAACCCTTTTATTGGACAATCTAACAAAGCAAGTTCATCAACTATATTTTGTAGCGTGAATGTCAATTCCCAAGCTAAGTAGATGCTCATCATGCTCACAATGGATTATAATTGCAATCACCTCTCCTTAAGAATATCACTGGAACTTGTAAGCATTAATCTACAAGGTTTGCTTTGTTATCCAACAATGTTAGCTAATAACAAAGTGAGCAGTCTACTATGTTATCTATTTCTTCGCTTTTCTTCTAGAAAATGAGAAGTCTACAATGTTGCTATTTGTGGAAAATGTCCTCCGTGTGATTCAAGACTGGTGAACGTGTGGGTCTTTGACTACGGCTTGCATTTCAGAAGTTAGAAAACAATGGAACAAAGTTGGCTCTCAGCGCGTTTCTTATGCGCACTAGTGCGTACGCATCCATCATCTTTCAGCGAATTCAGGGTTTTTTTTTGTAAAAATCCTCCGACAATTTCGTTGGAGCTCGTGACCAGCACCTCTCTTTCGACTACAGAAAGCGGGGGCTTTTTTATAAAATGTCACCGAAGAGGATTTTTAGGCTTCTTACATCGATCAACAGAGAAGGCAACAGTCAACAGATATCCTGATCGTGTAACAAATTTCGCTAGGAAACACTGAAAATATTTTCCTTTAATCAAATAGATGCTAGCAGAGCCCCATGAAATTATCTTAGACGACATCCAAGGTGCCGAGCTTCTGAGACAGTGAGCTATGTCTGTCCGTTGTTAACCAAAAAATAGTACTCCAAGCTGCCTAGAACATTAATTTCGTCTCGTCTCCATCTAAATTGAGGACCCTTTGCGGATTGA
Source organism: Asparagus kiusianus (assembly GCA_022839385.1). Lineage (NCBI taxonomy): Eukaryota > Viridiplantae > Streptophyta > Magnoliopsida > Asparagales > Asparagaceae > Asparagus > Asparagus kiusianus. The sequence continues at coordinate 8,824 of BQKN01051601.1, read as the reverse complement.
CAATTTTTGGGTTGCATGTATCACATGAAAACAAGGGGAAGAGAGAATGGCCAAAAGTGGGAGTTATCAACAAGTGACTATAGAGAGCAACACCAAGATTAATGTTTATCAACGCAAAAGGTGTATAGTTGCAGGAGTATCCATAAGAAGTTAGTTAGGCTAAGTCAATCTTTGGTCTTGTTGAGAGTAAAAGTCTTCTAATTCTAGTATTGTACGAATAATGTCAATAAGTGACTGATCGATTGGTCTAAAATCCCAGACCTGCAAGACCTCATAGCAAGACCTCATACAAATGTCCGTATAACATGGAAAAAAAATGAAGCAAGGATTGGTCTAAAATCCCAGACCTGCAAGACATCATAGCACAAACTGAAGTGGCACAACATGAAAATAAAGGAAACATTATGTCCCTTGTCAACGCAAATGACAATTCTGAAGCACAAACTGAAGCCTGTCAAATGAAATTCAAAAAAAAAAAATATATAATTACAAGCTAGAATTTGACTCAAAAGGCAGAATTTGAGAAACATTCTCAAATTGACAAGTTGCACGAGCAGCTACAATCAAACATAGTTTAGTTACAATCAGTGAGTAATAACAGAGCTACAATCAAACATAGTTTAGTTACAACAGCTATTATACATCAAGTAGGAGACAACAAATTCCTGCATCTATCTGAATCAAACATCACGTCCGCAAATTTTCATTCTTGAATACAGTACCTGCAAGGAGCTTGCAACAAGTTGGTATACATCAGATATAACTCTAATTTGTAGAGTTAGAAGGAAATATGGATATTTCATGTAATAAATCTGGAACAGAAGGCAACACTTGGATGATGAGCATTGGCATAAACCACAGACTGGCCTAGCATGTCAATAAAATGACCAATAGATATCACAGTACCCATATGCACTAAATCTGGCAAAATAGAAGCATCCCATATAACACCATTCAGTTGGTATACATCAGATTCGTAATGGGCATATAATATAAATGTGGTCTGGACGGATAATTGCTCATAGTGTGCTAATAACAAGTTGTACGAATGGTTCTCAGCAACTCAATAAATATATGAACTAAAGATAGTGTGCTAACCAGTTAAACTCTGATGCTCTTTTCTTTTTAATCAAATTGGGCTCAAAGCTTAAACTAATTAATGTTGTTCCTAAAATAGTTTTATGTGAAACTGAGAAACTAACACCTAGAATAAAAAGGGAGTTGCCAAAGTGACCCTTATACACACCAGTGTTTTTCACGTATTTCAACTGGAGATTTTTTTTTTTTAAAATCAAAGAAAAATTAATGGGGAAAATAAAGTATAACTTCCCCTGATCCAAAGAAAGGGAAAGAGAGAAAGAAAGAAAAAGAGAGAAATGCACACCTTTAACGACCGACAGTGACTTGGAGCCGGAGTTGGGGGAGAGGTCGGTGGCTTGATGGCTTGATGGAGGAGGTCGGTCGGCGGTGACTTGGAGCCGGAGTTGGGGGAGGAGTCGGTGGCTTGACTGCTATGATGAAGGAGGTCGGTCGACGGTGACGGGGAGCCGGAGTTGGGGGAGGAGTCGGGGGCTTTACTACGTTGATGGAGGCCGTCGGTCGCCGGTGACGGGGACTCCGGAGTTGGGGGAGGGTTCGGTCGGCGGTGACGAGGACGGATTTGGGGGAAGTCGGTGATGGGGAAGGAATTTGGGATAAGGGTTTTGGAATTAGGAGAGAGAGAATGGTCAAGGGAGAGAATCTTCACGAAGCCTAAAAATCCTCTTCGGTGACATTTTATAAAAAAGCCCCCGCTTTCTGTAGTCGAAAGAAAAGTGCTGGTCACGAGCTCCAACGAAATTGTCGGAGGATTTTTACAAAAAAAACCCTGAATTTGCTGAAAGATGATGGATGCGTACGCACTAGTGCCCATAAGAAACGCGCTGTATATTAGGATACCATCTTGTAACCTTGTTAAGCCCCTCCCCTAGTTTTTGCACCCAATCCCACCTCTCTTTCTCCAACCAAGAATCCTCTTCCCTCAGACTCTTTCAACTTTCTCGCTATATAAATAACCCTCTACCCACATTTTAATTTCTCATAAACAAATCTCTTCCTATTTTCTCACAAACTCCCCTGTTTTCCTCTGTTTTCTTCAAGCCATGGTGGTCCTTGCAAACCCACCAACAGAGCAGATATCCATAATAAAACCCCCAAAAGCCCATGTTCATTTCTCCAACATCCCCATTATCGATCTCTCAAAGCCCGGTTGTGAGATAGCCATTGTCAAAGCTTTGGAAGATTTTGGTTTCTTCAAAGTAACCAACCATGGAGTGTCTAAGGAGATAATGAGTAGATTAGAAGCAGAGGCCGTTAAATTCTTTTCTCTGTCTCAAGTTGAGAAAGACAAGGCAGGGTACCCTAATCCTTGTGGATATGGGAACAAGAGGATTGGGGGTAATGGGGATTTTGGTTGGGTTGAATATCTTCTCTTTGAGATAAATTCTAAGCCTACTTCTTCAACGTCTCTTGGTTTTCTTAGAGAAAATTGTGCAAGCTTGTTTTGGTAAGAAATCAATCATAAGAGTGTGTTTGGTTAGAAGTAGTTGAAGTCCTACATGGGTCTGAGTATATCCAAAATTACTTAAATAATACTAAATATATTGCAACTGTTATACGGCTTCTACATTAGAAGCACGAATATCTTCTAAAACTAAAAGTAAACCGTGTAGGCTCATATCGCAATTTATGAGGAAGAAATTCACATTCTTGTGTCCTATAATATTAAATTAGTACATGATTTGTAGCATATTCTGCATTATACTATCCAATACATGATATACATCTTTTGATTTGACATTTATGTGACTCTAAAAAGAATTTGGTAAAGAAACAAAATACCTTAAAAATATAGGAGTTGCCACTATATTCAAATTAAAAATTGTGCCAAAAAAATTAGAAGTTTTCATTTGCAAATTGAACTTTTTCAAAACCCTGTACATGTTCTTTTTTTTTAATTTATTTTCTTTCACGCAACAAATGGCCATTACAATGAGTATCTTTTGTTTGACTATATTAAAGCACCTCCAACCTCCCAATAATTTCTCTCCTCTCTTTTTTGATTTGTATTGCAGCTCTGCTTTGAATGAGTACATATCATCAGTAAGAAAGTTATCAAGCAATGTTCTAGAGCTAATGGCTCAAGGGTTAGGGATCAAACAAAGAGATATATTCAGCAAGCTTGTGACGAGCCAAGAAAGTGACTCAATGTTCAGGCTCAACCACTATCCTCCATGTCCCTTGCTCAAAGAGCTCAATTGCAATTTAACTGGGTTTGGGGAGCACACTGATCCACAGTTGATCTCAATATTGAGATCAAACAATACAAATGGGTTTCAGATTGCTCTCAAGGACGGAGGATGGCTCTCTGTTCCTCCTGATGAAGGCTCTTTCTTCATTAATGCCGGAGATATATTGCAGGTAGGTGTACTTCCTTTGTTTATTTTATTTGATCTTCCCGTCTCCAGTGTGATTTATAAGAGAATAAAAGTTCACATGCATGTTAACGAAATTTCATCCTTCCCCTGTTTATTTACTTTTTTAATTTGGCTAAATAGCACTTGGATACCTTTTAGTTTCACTTAATTTGCACTTACGTACATATATACCTTCACTCATTTTTCACGTCGTTAATATACGGGTAACTTATCTAAAATTGCCATCCTCAATTATCCAAAGCGAAAATTTCACCTAATTTCAGCTAATGGTATATAACTGTCGAAAAAAAAACAAGTGAGGATATAAAAAATGCAGAGTGAGAGAAACATAGTCAGGTGCTGTTTAGCTAATTATTTCCACGAGTTTGAAAAGGCTTTTGATGATTGTTGCAGGTCTTGACAAATGGGAGGCTCAGGAGTGTGAAACACAGAGTATTGACCAATGGTTCCAAAGCCAGGGTCTCCATGATCTTTTTCGGAGGTCCCCCCCTCAATCAAATGATTACACCTTTGCCCCAACTTCTCAAGGGAGAAGAGAAGAAGTACATCGATTTCACATGGGCTGACTACAAAAAGGCTGCCTTTAAATCAAGGCTGGCTGATAACAGGCTAGCCCTTTTCGAGAGAGAAATGACTCATTAATATAACAGAGAGGATTAATACATCTCGGTTGTATCTGTAGCTTTTTCTATTTTGGAAAGGTTTGTTGCTGAAAAAAAACAGAGTCGTATTCATGCAGGTGATCAATGTTTTTGTAACCCTTTGACTGATTAAGAAAACAAAAAGGTTTTTTCGTGATCTCTTCTTTTCTTTCAAACTCTCTCCACTTCTGCCCCTTTCCGAGAACAGGAGTAACAAGACCTCCTTGTGAATCATGCCCTATAATGAATCCTTTGTGAGAAAGTATAAGCGTTTAAGTACCCAATTGAGAATAGACTCTCCGTAGGAGGGTGATTTTCTTTCTTTCTTTCTTAGTAAAAATGTGTGTAGGCTCCAAAAGCGGAAACTTCATGTGACCCAGCCCCTTGTATTTTAGCTCATATGATTCAGCCCAAAAAAATAACATTTAATGTTTCAATGCCCCTTCACATCAGCAATACAAAAAAGAGATTGTATTTTGGAAAAAAAAGCCGAAATTACCCCTCCACTTATCTTCCCCAGACGTCTCTGGTTCCCAAAAACATGGAAAGTCGCGTCTCATTAATGTAATCTGACGAAAAAAATGGAGAAAAATTTTCCGCCCTTTTTTAAACTCTAACATGAGCAATAACTCATTTTAGTTCTAACTTATTTCATTTTAGTTCTAATTCATGTAAGAGCTAACTTTAAGTGGAACTAACATTAATACTTTGGCTACTTGGTCTAGTGGTAAAGCTTGAGAATTTGGAGAGGAGGTTAGGAGTTCAAACCCCTGCAACTACAATATATATTTAAAGGTCTTTGATTGGGCTTGGGGATAGTTATAACTCATTTCATGTTGGTTCTAACTCACTTCATATTAATTCTAATTCTAATTCATGTTAGGTTTAACTTAACTCACTAGAACTAACGCGAAGTAGAACTAGCATGAAATCAGCTAGAACTAACACGAGTTCAACTAGAACTAACATACCACTAGAACTAACGCTTATATTAGAAATAACACTAGCTGTAATTTAGAACTAACACGCCATCAGCTAGAACTAACACGAGAGCCAGTAGAACTAACTGGGGCTCAACTAGAACTAATAGACCATTAAAACTAACGATTATATTAGAAATAACACTAGCTGGAAGTTAGAACTAACATGATATCAGCTAGAACTAACATGAGAGCCACTAGAACTAACATGGGCTCAACTAGAACTAATATCCCGTTAGAACTAACGCCTATATTAGAAATAACACTAACTAGAAGTAGAACTAACATGAAATCGGCTAGAACTAATACGAGAACCACTAGAACTAACAAGGGCTCAACTAGAGCTAACATACAAATAGAAATAACACTAGCTGGAAGTATAACTAACATAACATCAGCTATAACGAACACGAGAACCGCTAGAACTAACAGGGGCTCAACTAGAACTAACATACCATTGGAACTAACACTTATATTAGAAATAACACTAGTTAGAAGTTAGAACTAACATGACATCAGCTAGAACTAACACAAAAACCGCTAGAACTAACACGGGCTCAACTAGAACAAACATACCACTAGAACTAACACTTATATTAGATTTAACACTACCTGGAAGTAGAACTAACATGAAATGAGATATAACTAACACGAGAATCACTAGAACTAACATGGACTCAACTAGAACTAACATACCACTAGAACTAACACTTATATTAGAAATAACACTAGTTAGAAGTAGAACTAACATTAAATCAGCTAAACTAATACGAGAACCGCTAGAACTAACAAGGGCTCAACTAGAACTAACATACCACTAGAACTAACACTTATATTAGAAATAACACTAGCTGAAAGTTAGAACTAACATGACATCAGCTAGAACTAACATGAGAACCAATAGAACTAACAGGAGCTCAACTAGAACTAACATACCACTAGAACTAATGCTTATATTAGAAATAACACTAGCTGAAAGTAGAACTAACACGTATAATACTTTTTTATTATTGTTTGATGTTGTTGCCTTAAGATCTTAGTCCCAGTCAGCGCTTCGGCCACGTCCACAATAAATTAAAGAAAGAACTGATAATAAAATAGCAATAACAACGATAAAATAGGAGAAGAATTCACCTTACTTTTCATTTATAATTTTTGGAAACAATTACAAATAAACTGTTTTAAAAAAATTTCCATGACAAAACAATTAATAAAAATTCAAGGTAAAAAATTAAAACCCAATGTGCTTGATGCATGGCAGGTCCAAGCCAATCGAGCTTTTAATTAATAACCTAGCTAGAGATTTGATTAAACTAACTAGCTCTTGACGAAGCCGTCGATAAACTTGGCCCCGGCATCCCTCGGCTAGGTGACGTCCCCAGCCAGTTCTCACTCAGGAAGAGGGACGCCTCCTTGTTGATGGGCTCGTGCTTTTTGACCCACTCGGCCCTAGGCCTGAGGTCACCGTTGGGCCCCCTGTTGTTGTACTCGGTGTAGTAGCAGGTCTAGTGGAAGTCGGCCCCGTACCAGACGGCCCAACCATCAATCCTGATCACGCCCCCGATCTCCGACTCAATGACCACCGTCCTCGCCTTCGCCTTCCACGGCCTCCCTAGAGCCTGATCATTTTCAATGGCCATGGCGGAAGTGAGAGAGAAGGAGAACTTGAGAGATAGAGGGGGGGGGGAGAGAGAGAGAGAGAGAGAGAGAGAGAGAGAGAGAGAGAGAGAGAG